>CM046447.1:37691786-37958878 GCA_025506515.1 Flaveria trinervia
CTTCCCGTCTCTCTCCATCCCATCAATAATATGTCACTAACTTTCCATATCAAAATGGTATCCAAGAAATTATTTTTCATTTCCCCACTCATAATTTCCACATTATAATTTCAAATTTGTTATTGTATTTTCTAGAATACCAAAATTTATATTTGTTGGGGGTGCTTTATGCTTTATAATTTAGTGACCCGATAAGCATAAAATATATATAAGTTGATCGTACGTTTATTTAAGCAAATGATTGTCACTCCATAAAATATCAATAGAAAATGCTGGGTTTAAGATTTACATGTTCTCCATTATCCGTTTGACATTTAAACATATCTAAATGTGGTTATGGAGTTATTTGTGTGCAGTTATAAAAGGGTAACTTGGTTACTTTGTTCCATTCTTAGTAATGATAAAGAATAATGGATTATTTCATAACTATAAATAATTTATTAAAAGGTATTTATAACATTTTTTCTCTTGATAAATCTTCGAAACAGTTTTTATGTACTCTTAATTTCCCCTTTAGTGATGTAATATAGTTGAGTTGAGTTTAAATGTCAAATTTCATTTGACTTGAATTACAAAATTTGTCTTTTTAAATATTATTAAAACAATAATCTTGTACTTACATTTTGATAAGTACATTAATGTAAAACCCGGTTATTCTATTAAAGTAACTAAAAAAGAAAACATCAATAACTCAAGTTGAGGGGTTAAAAATATGAAAGGGGACAAAAGTATAAAAAGTTGGTGTAAAGATGGGCATGGCCACCACCCTCTTTTCACATCACCATTTCGTCGGTTCTAGAGAGAATGAGAGCAGAAGACTTTCGGGTTAAAGAGGAAGAAGAAGAAGGTTGAATTCAAGGTAATAATCGAAGTTTTTAAGTGTTTATGATGAGTTTTGTCTCGGCTATGTACTTATGTGATTGTGTGTGTGTTCGTGTGTGTGTGTGTTTGGTGGGTTTCTAGGTGTTTGAACTCATTTGCATTCGGGTTAGAAGGAAGATACACCTAAAGTTGCACCAGGTGAGTTTTTAGACCCTAATTTTTACTTGTTTTAAACTCTTTGGGGCTGAAAATGTATTTAAACGATTTTACAGTGTTTATGTATGTATACCCGTATGTATTATGCATGTTTGATGATGATTCTTAGATGCTTATAGGTTGTTCATGTTTAGAATAGCCTTTGTAAGCTTAGAACAAATAGGCTTGATGTTTGGGTTCGAAAATATCCATGAAACATGTTGAGTAGAAGGTTCATGCGCCTAAATAAGGCTCATGCGCCTGGAAATGCCTTAGAAATGTTTAAGTGTACCTCATGCGCCTGAACAGTGGTTATGCGCCTAGAATTTGTAATCGGACGCCTATGTGTCAGGCCATGCGCCCCGATAGTGTTCTGCGTCCGAATGGCCATGTGCCTAAGTGTCCATGCATCCTAATGGACCATATGCCCGAATAGTTCATGCGCCTGAATGGTTCATGCGCCTAATTGTTAGAGTAGTTAAGTGTTGGCTGATGCGCCTACATAGTGATGAAGCGCCCAAACGGGGCTCATACGCCCATAGTATTGGTGCGCCTATACACTTAGAATTTATTGAGAAATTTTGGGAGTTTGTGCTATTAGGGTTTTGACCAAGGTTGACTAGGGCTTATTAATGTTTAGTTTTATTCATGATTATGATTGTTTTATGATTATTCCGTATTATTATTATTACTATTAGTGTATGACTTTACGTGGTGTGTTTATTATCGTAACGTAAAGTATTACTAATAATAATAAAGCGAAAGAGCAATGAAGAAGAGAAGTGGAACTTAAATAAAATGTTAACAAGTCTTGCAAGCTTATAGGAGGTGCATGACCATGTTGTCTTTAGCTCAACTATGATGCGGGTTAGCTACCCTATTATGCACACAGGGCCAGTCAATTGAGATTGGCGGACCTTTGCAGTGTACCGTATTTGACTGAGCCGGCCTTGTATACAGTAATCAGAGCCCATTGAGGGACTAGAGGGCCCAACACCAGTTTCCCCCGCGCATATAGTTTAGGGTATTGCTCATTGGTCCACATAGACAGTGAAAGATAAAGATAAAAGAGTACAAAATAAACAAGGCATACAGTAAAGAGAAGAAGCATTATCTGGTTGTACAGTTAATGCGTGCTCACGTATAAAGAGATGAAATTTCATAAAAAGAGTATTTTCATATGTATACCTTACAGAAAGCATTTTATTACTTTTAAAACTAGAACTCACTCAGCAACGCTGACTTTTATACATTTTCAGTTGGCAGGTAAACATTGCTAAGGATGGCACGAGGGTGAAGCTACTTGACAGGAAAAGACTGATATCTATTCATACTTGTTATTGCTGTTGTTTTGTAATGCAATTAAACAATTCTTTTGTATTCGGTTAAACAATAGTGTATTGCTCAACAACAGTGTTTTTAATGAACTGAATGGCTTTTGTTAAAATAATTCTGCTGCTTAAGCTTGTAAGTTTATAATGTTTAATGTATTTAATGCTGTGAATGACCAACTGTGAGGTCTCCGGGAACGGGGCCTTACAAGTTGGTATCAGAGCCAAAGTTTAAGAGAATTGGGTTAAATAATTTTTAAAAACCAAAACTTAAACAAAAAATAAGACAACCGGAGGGATGTCAGCCCGAGTAGCTACGTGCCATCAGGTATTTTCTTTAATGTTAATCGGCATTACGTGCGCATGTTATGTGATTTATGTGCCTTTAGTTGATTTAGATACTGATGTAGTCAGGATAGGGAATGCTTGGGGTATGAAAAGTAAAGTAAGGGGCTAATCACAACTGGCCACTATAATTACGGACTTACTATACTTGACGTAAACTGAGTTATTACCTTGAATGACCCTATTGGTGTTTGAATCTTATAGTGTGTTTGGGGATGGCTGTACAGAAATCTTCCAAGACTCCTAGAGGCAGAGGTCGTCCACGTGTGACTAGGAGTAGTGCTAAGGCTCCTGAGACGACCCATGAGAACCCTGAGGTTCATGGCCGGAGTGAAGAGAATGAGAATGTTAGCTTGAATGCCCCAGCTAGGGAGGTGATTGCTGATGAAGTACACCAGGTCATGCAGACAGTCTTACCGTCTGTGGTGACTGAAGTCATCAGGGCTGTGAGAAGCGAGGAGAGGAAGGAGAATGAGACTAGAAAGGGATCAATGAGCAAGGGAAGCAAAGGGGAGGAGGAACAACCGAAGCCTGAGACTGTGTTGTCCGATGAGGAGGATGATGTAGTGGGGGTAGCGACCAGAGGGTGCAGTTATGGGGTGTTCCAAAGGTGTAAGCCCCCGACTTTGGATGGCAATGGCAATGCTGCTGCCGCTCACCGCTGGGTGAGGGAGATAGAGGCATTCTTGGAGATCAGTGAGTTCGTGAGGACCAGAAGGTAAAGTTCGCAACTCACTCTTTCGTTGATTCAACGCTATGTTGGTGGGACAATATTGTCCAAGCTAAGGGTGCTAGAGCCATCGGGAAAATGCAACGGAAGGAGTTTAAGCAGTTGGTGATCGAGGAATTCTGTCCTCATAGGGAACTCGATAAAATCAATGGGGAGTTCTTGTAACTTGAAGCGGGAACCATGACCCACCAGCAGTACACCACTAAATTCAACGAGATGGCGAGGCTGGTGCCGGATCAGGTGACGTCGGTGTCAAGGAAGATCAAGAGGTACATCCAGGGACTGTTGGCTGACATTCACAGGCACCTGATTACTGCTCAGCCAGGTACCTTTCGATCGGTGGTGGATTTGGCGGGTAGATTGTATGATGAGCAAGAGGAAACTGTCTTGCAGGTGAAGAAGATGAGTGGGGATGGTAGGAACTGGAACGGGAAGAGGTTTGGATATGGTGGTTTCACTCCAAACAACAAGAAGATGAAGGTGGATGACCGTGGGGTGTCGTCAAGATCAGGGCTAAAAAAGTGTGGTAGATGTGGAAGGGAGCATACCGGCGAGTGCAGGATGGGAATGAATGTATGCTTCAGGTGTGGCAAGCCTTGCCACATCGCTAGAGACTGTAGGATGCTGAAGTGCTATTACTATGGCGGGGAGGGCCACGCGACCAAGACTGTAAGAAGCCGAGGGCGGAGAGCTCTGGAGCGAAGAAGAAGCCGGAGGAAGGAGGGCAGAGGGCAAGTGCTAGAGCTTACACCATGACCCAGGAGGAAGCCATAGTTGATCCCGATGTTGTGTCAGGTATGACTCTAGTAAAACAAACTTGTGCCTCTATATTGTTTGATTCTAGTGCTAGTAGGAGTTTTATTTCTGCTACTTTCAGTGCTAAGTTTCCTATTAGTAGTAGAAATGTCAATGAACCATTCGATGTAGAGACCGCTATTGGTAAGTCCACTAGAATCACTGATGTGATAGAGGATTGTGCTATAGAACTAGAAGGTCATAGGTTTGTTGCTAGGTTACATGTGATGCCCTTAGGTGGATTTGATGTAGTACTAGAGATGGACTAGTTAGCAACCTATGAATCAAACATCGTATGTCGCAAGAAGATGATTCGATTAGTTGCGCCCGATGGGAGTTTGGTTACGATTTATGGAGATCGCGTTACTACGATCCCGAAGGTGATTTCGATGGTGGTGGCGGGGAAGTGCATGAAACGTGGATGTAGTGCCTACTTGGCATACGTAAAAGATGTGGATGCGTCGGTATCGCAATTATCTAAGGTACCAGTGGTGTGCGACTTTCCGGACGTATTCCCGGAAGACTTACCGGCGTGCCACCGGATCGCGAGATTGAGTTCCAAATTGATTTGATACTCGGTGCTCAACCCGTTGCCAAAACACCATAATGATTAGCTCTGACTGAGATGAAGGAACTCATGAGCCAATTGCAGGAGTTAATGGATAAGGGATTCATTCGACCGAGTATCTCTCCGTGGGGTGCTTTGGTATTGTTTGTAAAGAAAAAGGACGGAATATGCGAATGTGCATTGACTATCGAGAGCTGAACAAGTTGACGGTGAAGAATCAGTACCCGTTACTAAGGATTGATGACTTGTTCGACCAGCTCCAAGGTGCCAGATGGTTCTCGAGGATAGATCTACGATCTTGCTACCATCAATTGAAGGTGAAGGAACAAGACATTCCTAAGACAACTTTTCGTACGCGATATGGACACTACGAGTTCCTCGTTATGTCTTTTGGTCTAACTAACGTGCCAGCTGACTTTATGGATTTGATGAATCGAGTGTGCTAGCCGATGTTGGATAGATGAGTGATCGTGTTCATTGATGATATCCTGATCTACTCGAAGAGCGAAGAAGAGCATGCCGGTCACATTTAGGAGGTGTTGGAGACATTAAGAAGGGAGAAGTTGTATGCCAAATTCTCCAAGTGCGCGTTCTGGTTGCGCGAAGTTCAATTCTTGGGTCATGTGGTGAATCCTGATGGAATCATGATGGACCCGACAAAGGTGGAGGCGGTTATACAAAAGATTCATCCAAGACTTTTCCAAGATCGCTTCTCTACTAACCAAGTTGACCCGAAAGGATGTAAGTTTATATGGGGTCAAGCTCAAGAGAAGGCGTTCGATGAACTAAAGGCGAGGTTGACTCAAGCTCCTGTCCTGTCATTACCCGATGGAAGTGAAGATCTGGTGATTTATTCTGATGCTTCCTACTCAGGGTTAGGGTGGGTGTTAATGCAGAGAGGGAAGGTTATACCCTATGCATCCCGACGGTTGAAGGTTCATGAGGTCAATTACCCTACTCATGACTTGGAGCTAGCAGTCGTGGTCTTTGCATTAAAGATTTGGAGGCACTATCTGTACGCGACGAAGTGCACCATTTTCACTAACCACAAGAGCTTGAAGTACTTCTTCGAGCAAAAAGATCTGAACATGAGGCAAAGAAGGTAGTTGGAGCTCATAAAAGATTATGATTGCGAGATCCACTACCATCCGGGCAAGGCCAATGTAGTGGCAGACACCCTTAGTCGAAAGGAGAGATCCGAGCCGATTCGGGTGAAGGCATATAAGTTGATTATGACTCCGGATGTAATGATGCTGGTGAAAGAATTTCAAGGAGAAGCGTTGAAAGAGGACCATCTTAACTCTAAAAGGATGAGAGGTCTAGTTCCAGAGTTGGGAGAAAACACTCTTGGTGTCAAAACCCGGTACGGACGAATGTGGATTCCTTGTTTTGGGGATCTACGTGTGAAGATTATGGATGAAGCTCATAAGACTCGGTACTCTATTCATCCCGGTGCTACAAAGATGTACCAAGACATGAAGAAAGATTATTGGTGGCCGGGTATGAAGCGCGATGTGGTGGGGTATACGAGTAAGTGCCTTACTTGCTTACAGGTGAAGGCTGAACATCAGAAGCCGTATGGGAAGATTCAACCTTTTGATATACCGAAATGGAAGTGGGAGAACATCACCATGGATTTCATTACGAAGCTGCCGCGTACTCCGCAAGGGTACGACGCCATATGGGTGATTATTGACCGTCTGACGAAGAGTGCTCACTTCCTACCGATCCGTGAAACATATTCATCTGAGAGGTTGGCGGATCTATTCATCAAGGAAATTGTAACTCGTCATGGTGTGCTGGTATCTATTGTGTCTGATCGTGACACCCGGTTTACATCTAAATTTTGGAAGAAATTCCACGATGCGATGGGGACGAGGTTACATATTAGCACGGCTTATCATCCCCAAACTGATGGTCAGTCAGAAAGGACCATTCAGACATTGGAAGACATGCTTCGGGCATGTGTGATTGATTTTGGGGCAAGTTGGGATGACCACCTACCGTTAGCCGGATTCTCCTACAACAACAACTATCATGCCAGCATTGGTATGCCACCCTATGAGATGCTATACGGTAGGAGATGCAGTACACCCATTTGTTGGGGTGATATTGGTCAGAAGGAATTGGGGAGTGTCGAGGTAATCGAGGCTACGACTGAGAAGCTTGAGAAGATTAAAGCCTTCATGAAGGCAGCCAAAGATAGACAGAAGTCGTATGCTGATAAACGATGCAGACCGATTGAGTTCTAGGTGGGTGACCGGGTTATGTTGAAGGTCTCACCTTGGAAGGGTATTATCCGATTCAGGAAGCGGGGCAAGTTGAGCCTGAGGTATATAGGCCCTTTCCGAATCATTGCTCGAGTAGGAGAGGTGGCCTATACATTGGAGTTACCAGATGAGTTAAGTGGAATTCACCCGACATTCCATGTATCTCATCTGAGAAAGTTCTTAGCTGATGAAGACATGATTGTCCCACTAGAGGATATCAAAGTAGATGAAAGGCTCACTTATATGGAGCAACCAGTGGCAATCATCGATAGAAAAGAGAAGAGGCTGAGAAATAAAGTGGTTCCTCTTGTGCGTGTACAGTGGAAGCACAAGAAGGGATCCGAATCTACATGGGAGACTGAGGAGAGATGAGGCAGCATTACCCTAGTCTGTTTGAGGAATAACAGGTTTCAGAGACGAAACCTAAATAAGGGGGGTGGACTTGTAACACCCGATTATTCTATTAAAGTAAATAAAAGAAGGAAACATCAATAAACCCAAGTTGAGGGGTTAAAAATGTAAAATGGGACAAAGTACAAAAAGTTGGTGTAAAGGTGGGCATGGCCGCCCACCCTCTTTCACATCACCATTTCATCGGTTCTAGAGAGAGTGAGAGCAGAAGACTTTCGGGTTGAAGAGGAATAAGAAGAAGGTTGAATTCAAGGTAAGAATTCAAAGTTTTTAAGTGTCTATGATGGGTTTTGTTTCGGTTATGTGCTTATGTGATTGTGTGTGTGTTTGGTGGGTTTCTAGGTGTTTGAACTCATTTGCATTTGGGTTAGAAGGAAGATACACCCAAATTTGCACCAGGTAGTTTCTAGACCTTGGTTTTTACTTGTTTTAAACTCTTTGGGGCTGAAAATGTATTTAAACGATTTTACAGTGTTTATGTATGTATACCCATATGTATTATGCATGTTTGATGATGATTCTTAGATGCTTATAAGTTGTTCATGTTTAGAATAGCCTTGGTAAGCTTAGAACAAATAGGCTTGATGTTTGGGTTCGAAAATATCCTAGAAACATGTTGAGCAGAAGGTTCAAACGCCTAAATAAGGTTCATGCGCCTGGAAATGCCTTAGAAATGTTTAAGTGTAACTCATGCACCTGGTTAGAAATGTTAAGTGTAACTCATGCACCTGAACAGTGGTTCATGCTCCTAGAATTTGTAATCGGACGCTTAAGTGTCAGGCCATGCGCCCCGATAGTGTTCATGCATCCGAATGGCCATGCAGCTAAGTGTCCATGCGTCCGAATGGACCATATGCCAGAATAGTTCATGCGCCTGAATGGTTCATATGCCTAACTGTTGGAGCGGTTAAGTGTTGGCTGATGTGCCGGCATAGTGATTGTTGGATCAAGAAGAAGGCTAATGCAACCAAAAGTAAGTCACTTAGATAATTTTGGTGGTGCATGCAAAGGCTTCCGAAGCTTAGCATGGAACTTCCGAAGGTTGTAGAGTTCTTCCGAAGACAATGTTTTAACTTCTGAAGACAGAACTCTACTTTCGAAGTCAAGTGTATACTTTCGAAGTTCAAGTGTTATAAGAATAAGCTGAAGACCACTTCCGAAGTATGATTGAAAAGAAGAAGTCTCCAAGCCTTGGAAGAAGCAGTCTCTTCCAAAGTATAAGTGGCTTCGGAAGTACTTACTCTTCCGAAGCCATTTAAGCTTCGGAAGACACTGCTATGAACCAGTGGACAGAAGTATGGCCTCTGACACTCCGCTGCAGACCTCTGATACTATATGGCTTCTTCCCAAAGAGCCATGCAGTTGACCATACTTTGTTCCACTGTTCATCTTTTCATGATAGTACAAATTACTAACTTTAGGTGGTGACAAAAGGTAAGTCAGGGACATGTCCTGACTACCAAATCTCAGATAAGACTTTATCCGAGATACCTTAAACTTTAGTATTGTAGTATAGACTTTAGCTATAGGATCCCAGCTGGTATCAAAGTCTATCCGGCTGTAGGTAGTATTATATATAGGTTCTCTTTGTAACTCATTCCACACAGCTTGTAAGAATCTTGTATTATTGAGTTGAGAAGCAATATATAAAAGTACCTTGAAAATTACTTCCTGTGTTCTTTATTACTTTCTATATTGTGATCAACTCTTACTCATTCTATCTTATCCAAAGTATTGTTCTAGGTGAGTTTGAGAGAAAAAACATAGTGTTTAGTGACAAACATCGATCCTGCAATTGGTATCAGAGCTTCTCAGGCCTTGATTGCGTGATCTAACCATCCAAATCAACCTATTTTTCACTCCTCCCTACAACCCACTCACTCTAATGGCCCTTAACAAGTTCGAGGTAGAGATGGGAACCATGACAAAGGCTCCCATCATTACTCCTAAAAATTTCAGGTCTTGGAGCAGGAGAATGGAAGGCTTCATCATATATCAAGACAAAAAAATATGGAACTCCATCGTCAATGGCCCGTATAAACCAAAGGTGGCATCACCTAGTGGAAATGGTTCCATGATAGAAGAGGCTGTCGAGGATTACTTTGATGAAGATAGAAAGAAGATGGACATCGACAGCAATGCCATGACCATTCTCATGACTGCAATACCGAACTCCATTATGGGGGGTTCGAGCATTGCACGACTGCCAAAGAGTTGTTTGATACGCTTGCTCAGATGTAGTCAAGCTCCAGTGACTCAAAGAAAGACTCGCTAAAGCAGCAGTTTGAGAACTTCACTCATATTGTTGGAATGACTCTCAACGAGCAATACTTCAGGTACATGGATCTTATCTCTTCTCTTCAGTCTATAAAGATCACTCCTGAACTCAGAGATCTTACTAGAAAGTTCATGAGTGCTCTTCCAAAAGAGTGGACATTTTACTGTGTCTCTATCAAGAGGATAGAGAACTTGAACACTCTCACCATGACTGAACTCTATGGCATCCTTGATAGATATCGCCTAGAAATGGAGAGTAAGAAGGGCCACCAAACAAGCAGACCCATGAGTCTTCCTGCTAGCAATGCTTTAATGGTTGCTGAAGGCTCATTACCCCCACAACCTCAGCATTACCTGACTTAGCAATAGCCATCCTGCTCTTCTAGACCTTACATCATTTTTCCTTAGACTCCAAGGTCTCAACAGGCTCAACACAACTCCCTTTAGGAAAGTTGTGCCTTTGTCATAGGAAGTGGACACTGTTAGGTCTAGGTTTAGTAGATCTAGTTTATATGTATAGGCTTAGTAATTTAATTAATATCTGTAATGAATGTTTGTAATTCATTATTGTGTATGCGTTAAAATATAGGTTAACCCATTTTTGTGTGTTGATTTATGTATGGTTGCGGGTACAAACATTATACTTGGTCAACTTATGAAATTGACCAAGTGTAAGAAACATCTACGGATGAACATTTTGTTCCTCCGTAGATTATTTCTTACAAATCTATTCATCCGAAGATCCTCTGCGGATGAACAACCAGAAGTGAAGAACAAGATTGCTTCGGAAGAACAAGATTGCTTCGGAAGAACAAGACTCTGCGGAAGAACAATTCTTCTGCGGAAGAACAATTCTTCTGCAGGCGAACAAATCATCTACTGAAGACAATCTTCCTGTGGAGTACAAACACTTGTATAATACAAGTGTTACGAGTCAACAAGTTAACTAGGCAGTTATGCATGATTCCTTATCTAAAACAAATCAAATCCCAAGAGATCCGGTGTTTCCTATAACTGAAACATCATTGTCTATATATATGGATCCTAGGTTTCAATTCGAACAGGTTGTTTTAGACGATTGATTGATCGCAACAGCAATAGCAATACAACAATCAATTCAAAGTCTCTCAATCAAACCCTAGCAGTCGTCACATCATAACATACTTTGATATCATTCATTCATTATATTTGTAATCATTAACATGTTCTAATGAAATACTTATTAATCATTAATTGTGTTTTGTTACGTGTGTTCTTGAACATTTATTGATATTTAAAGATATTTCAAACAATTAAACCAAATCAACGTTGTTTGTGCAAACGTTGACTTGCCAATCGACCGACATTGATAATTCCTGTTTGCGATCCTTGGATTCACAGGTGGTATCAGAGCCAATTGCTCATTGATCTAGATCAATTGATCTATCAGTTTCAGTTGTGTTTAATTCAGTTTAATTTGTCAGTTCTTAATTTCGTAGATTTTATTTAACTTGTATCTATATTCAAATCAATTGAATAGCAGATCTTGTTAATATTCTCATCAATTAACACCATGACAACTTCAGTGGATCATCTTACCAACCACCAAATTGGAAACAAAAGCAGACTTCAAGTTATGGAAAATCAAGTTTAGGTATCATGTAAACTACACTGATTCTGACTTATGGGTATCCATCACTGAAGGTCCTTATATTCCACCCACTCTTGGGCCGGTTTATAACGACAAAAATTAACCAATCAATACCAAGATCTATCACCTGATGATGTCAAAAAGGTCAAAGTTGATATCAAAGCATGCAGTTTGCTTAGTATGGCTTACCTGAAGAGATATTGATCAGGTGTGAGAACTACAAAACAGCACACTCCTTATGGAGATACTTCATACTATCTACGAAGGGAGTGATAAGATAAGAAGTATAAGGAGAGACACCTTCAGGTCGCAATATGAAACATTTCATCATATGAGGGTGAATCAATTCCTCAACAACTTCATAGATTCATGCAATTGGTAACTGAGATGAATATTTTGGAGTTGAAATATACAAGTGAGAAATAAACAAGAAAATGCTCCACACTTTGCCAGAAAGTTGGAAGCAAACTGTAACTATGTTCAAGAACACTATAGATCTAAAATCAACTAGTCTAGATACTCTGGTTGCAAAAGTAGAAGCTCTTGAAATGGACGAAAATCAAAAAACAAGAGTGTGAGAACTCATATCCCACCCTATCACTTCAAAGAAACAAATAATGTTGGAAGTGCATTTATTTCAAACAATGAAAGTGATAACTCTTGTGCTAGGAGTGATGATGAGGAGGAAGTTAACTTTTATGCTTCTAAACCCTTAAAGAAATCATCTCAAGATAAGAATCAAAAGAATAAAGGAAGAACTGCTGATCGACAAGATACAACTGCGGCAACAACTAAGTCTTCATATTCAACCAATCGTCACAACCAGTACTGTGATATTAGACTCTGAAGAACAAAAAGCAGCCTTTGCAGCTTTTAGTTCCAGTTTTTAGGCATATCTGGGAAGCTCTCTAACGTCAACAAATATCTGCCAAGAAGATTTAGAAGAACTACCTCCTGATATAGTGGAAGAAATGGACCTACAATAGCAGATGGCCATGATTGCTTATAGAGCAAAGCAATATCTCAGAAGAAATAAGAACTTGGCATCAGCAAGTAAAACATCAAAGATTGGTGTTGACAAGTCAAAGGTAAGATGCTTCAAATGCAATCTCTATGGACATTTCTCCCGAGAATGCAATCAACAGTCATATCCAGAGATGAGACAACATCAGCAACATTAGATTCAACCTCATCAACAACTACTAATTCTCAAGGACCTCTGCACAGACAATCTTAACTGATCAATGCATCCCCACCAGCCACCAATGAATCAGCTGGACCTAATAACTCAAAGGAGTCAGGACTGATCATACTTCATGATGGAACATGTGACTGGAGTGTGTATGAAAAAGAAGTCTTGGAAAAGAATCAAGCATTGAAGAAACAGTTCCACCAATGGCAAGAGAGGTAAAAAAAGGTTGTGTTCATCAACATGTGTTGAGGAAGTTGAATGTTATAGAGTCCATGCTCAACAGTTGGCTGACAAAGTAAAAGAAACTATGATTTTGAATGAATCCCATGTTAGAGAACATAAATTGTATCAAATCTAACTCTTTGCATAAGGATTTAGAAAAATTTGTTTCTGAAAACTATAGCCTAAAATCCCAAGTGAGCATTTGACACTTCCTTAACAAAATCCATGGCTGATCATGCATCAACTGAAGTGAAACTTCAAAAGTTTTAATTGTCATCTCAGCAATATGAGAAATTACTAAATTCTCATATTGAATCAAAGAAAATGTCTGGGTTGGGTATAATGCTGTTGCACAACCTATAATTGATAATTACACATCTTTACCTATAACAATGACCAACACTCTGTCAAATCATTTTGCGCCTAGCACCAAGTTTGAAAAAGAATCAATTCAAAACAAAAGTAACAATGAAGCTGAGGTGAGTGAAACTAAATCCTCTGAATCAGAATCTTTAAATCAAAACGATTTAGAATTTGATTATGATAATTGTGATGACTTGGATGATTCTGATGAACATGATGTTGATCAAATAACCACTAGTAAGAATGTTCATATTCCAAAAGTGCTTGAAGAAACAAAGTTGCCATATCCTCCTAAACAAAGAAACATGCTAAAGACCATTTGCAAGAGAATAGCTCAATTGAATGAAGGTCATCAAGAACTAAGTCAACAACAAGATTCTTTCAGGAAATTGAAAGATGAATCTGCTATCACTGAGAAAAGAGAGAGATCCAAGGAAAAAGGAAGAAAAAGTTATCAGCAGATCATCAACGGAAAAAGAAAACTTCATCAGATGATCTACGGAAGAGGAACTCGGTAACAATAATCAGAAACATAACATTGATAGAGATAAAGCACAACTAAAGCAGAAGAAGAAAGATAAACATAAAAAATCAGCAAACCATAAGAATGATTATGAAAAAGAATCAGATGGAAAATATTGCAAATGGTGTGACATGAGAAATCAAAATACAGAAGAATGTTACTTCAGTAGCTATTGTTCTATTTGCAATATGAAGAATCACATGATAGATGAATGTTACTTCAACAAACATTGTGGCATCTGCAACAAAAATAATCATTCCACTCAGGAATGTTATTTCAACAAAAAGAACAAAGAAGAAAGAGTCAGATAAGTCTGAAACAGATACGAACTGTGAAAAAGGTCCAAAATTGAAGAAGCCTGATCTGAAATCAAAGTCAAAATCAAAAAACAAAATATCATCAAGTGCTCATCCATTGAAGAAAAGAACAACTAGTCAGCAGTCAAAAACACCCCACAAAAGGGTATATTTGACTGATAAGGAATCAAAGGATGATGATTCATTTTTTGATAAATTTGAAAAGGGAATTCAAATACCTCTTTTAAAAATAAAAGATAGTGAGACTTTTAATGTTTCATTATCAAAACAAAAGACTCAAACAAATGAAGTTGATTTGAATCAAGCAGAAATTGAGAAACAAGAGCCTACTTCATCAACATCCCATTCAGCAGAATCATCCTCATCTAAAACAAATCAGAATGGATCAACCAAATCTAAAACTGAAACTTCAAAACTTAGTCATGAAGGAGTAAATATTTTAGACTCTGTTGAGAAACCCAAGATCACTAAGACTTGGGTTGTCACTTCTAACTGATTTATTTCAGAATGCATGAACAATATTGGAGAGCTGACAACAAGTGGTATGTTGACAGTGGTTGTTTCAGGCATATGACAGGAAACTGTTCTCTTCTCCATGACTTCAAACATAAAAATGCTTATTATGTGGCATTTGGTAGGGATAAAATGGGAGGTAAAATTATTGGTGAAGGGATGATAACAAATGGTATGCTCAAATTTGAGAAAGTAAATTACTGTAAAAATTTACAGTATAATCTACATAGTGCGTCTCAAATTTGTGATCAAAATTATACTACATTGTTTGATAATACTAACTATTACATTCTTAAGCCAGGACTTATTGTTCTAGAAGATTGGATCCTCCTAAAAGCAGCAAGAAAAGGAAACACTTATATTTTGGATATGAACAACACTTCACTCACAAAACATGAAACATGCCTTATATCTAAACTATCAGAAGATTTGTATCAATTATGGCATAGAAGGCTTGTCCATTCTAACATGAAGAACATGAATAAATGGGTGACAAATGACCTGGTCATTGGATTGCCAAACAAAGAGTTTCATTGCTCAACTCACTGCTCTTCATGTTACAAAGGAAAACAACATAGAGTGTCACATAAATACAAAACTATCAATTCAAATACTACACCACTCAAATTGCTTCACATGGATCTGTTTGGTCCTATCAATGTGATAAGCATTGGAAAAAGGCAATATGTTTGGTGATAGTTGATGATTTCACAAGATTCACATGGGTCTTTTTCTTGAAACAAAAAATGAAACATCAGAAACATTAATGGACTTTGTGATCAAGATTCAGAATCAACTTGATACAAAAGTTAAAATTTTTAGCAGTGACAATGGTACTAAATTTGTCAATTTTGAACTGGATTCTTTTGCAAGAACAAAGGTATTGCAAGACAATTCAATGCACCAAGAACTCCACAACAAAATGGAGTAGCTGAAAGAAGAAACAGAACTCTCATTGAAGCTGCCAGAACAATGCTGCTCATTCACAATTACCTATCACTTTTTGGGTTGAGGCTGTGAATACTACATGTAATGTTCAAAACAGAACATTAATTGTCAAAAAACATAACAAAACTCCCTATGAGCTCCTATTTATAAGAAAACCATACATACGATATCTAAAAGTCTCTGTATGTCATGTAACTGTTTTGAACATAAAAGAGTCATTGGGAAAATTTTCAGAAAAAGGCATATGATGGTCTCTTTGTTGGATACTCTTCAACATCGAAATCATATAGGGTTTATATTCCACAACATAACATTGTGGAAGAGACTCCTAATATGTCTTTTGATTAATCTGAATTTACAAAGTCAGTTAAAGGTTCATCATGGTTGTTTGACATAGATGCTTTATCCAAGTCATTTAACTATGATTATTTGAACAATGCAGGATCTGATGAAGTATGTTATCCATTTGTTCCACCTCTTATGACTGAAGAAACCACATCTGCTGATCCTCCAAGGATACCCCCATCCTCGGACAAAAACACTTTAGTAGCAGCAAATACTACATTTGGAAACGAACATGCTGCATCCGATATGTGAATACTGTGCCTTCAACAGAACCAGGCTCTAAGTGAATGCAATAAACCTTGGAAATGATTTAGGTCCTCACTTATTATCGGAGAAACTCCTATGGAAGAGCAAAATGCTTCCAAAGAAGTTCCTACGGAAGAGCAAAATGCTTCTGGAGAAGTTCCTACGGAATAAAATGCTTCCAGAGAAGTTCCTACGGATAATCAAAATGTTTCCGAAGAATTCCTACGGAAGAGCAAAATGTTTCCGGCGAAGTTCCTACGGAAAAGCAAAATGTGTCCGGAGAAGTTCCTACGGAAGAGCAAAACAAAAACTAGAGATACTCCTACAGTCCATACAAGAGACTCTCATGATCATTCATCTCATGTTGAACACTTTCACTATTTCTTAAACTCACAACCTGAGCTGAATCAGTGTGAGACAATGGACATGACCAACCTAGGATCATCTATACCAGTTGAATCAACTCTTTTAATGAGAATCCATAAGACTCATCCAATTGTCAACATCATTGGAAATCCTGAAAAGAGAACTACAAGGAGTCAAAGTGGTACAACCAACCTTTGTCTTTTCAGTTGTTTTCTTTCTCAAGTGGTGCCTCCAAATATCACTGCTGCTTTAAAAGACAATAGCTGGATTGAAGCTATGCAAGAAGAGCTTCAGCAGTTCAGAAAGCAAAAAGTGTGGTCTCTTGTTGATTTGCCTGAAGGTCAACATCCTATTGGAACAAGATGGCTATACAAAAATAAACTGGATGATAGAGGGATTATTGTAAGAAACAAAGCAAGTTGATTGCACAAGGATACACTCAAGAAGAAGGAATAGACTATGATGAAGTTTTTGCACCAGTTGCAAGAATTGAGGACATAAGAGTGTTTCTGGCTTATGCATCATATAAGAAGTTTACTGTGTATCAGATGGATGTCAAGTGTGCATTCTTATATGGGAAGATTGATGAGGATGTTTATGTGTCACAACCCCCTAGTTTTGAAGATCCTTATTATCCCCATAGGTATACAAACTAGATAAAGCCTTGTATGGTCTTCACCAAGCACCAAGAAAATAGTATGAAACACTATCATATTTCTTGCTCAAGCATGGCTACAAAGAAGAACTATTGATTAGACTCTCTTCCTCAAACAAGAACATCAAGATCTCTTAGTAGTTCATATATATGTTGATGGCATTATATTTGGTTCAACTATAAGAGATTGTGTGTGAATTTTGAAGAGCTGATGAAATCTGATTTCAGATGAGCTCAATGGGTGAATTAATCTTCTTTCTTGGCCTTCAAGTTCATCAAAAATAAGATGGGATATTCATCAATCAAGAAAAATACATACATCAAATTCTAAAGAAATACAATCTTGCTGAAGTTTCCTCATGTAAAACACCAGCGTCAACAATTGATAAGATTGCTCATGATCTTTCTAGAAAATCTATTGATCAAAAATTATATAGATCAATGATCGGTTCACTTATGTATTTAACTGCCAGTAGACCTAATATTATGTTTGTTGTATTGTTTGTGCTAGGTACCAATCTGATCCCAAGGAGTCTCATCTCAATGCTGTAAAAAGAATTTTCAAATACCTCAAAAGAAACCAGGACTTGGTCTTTGGTATCCAAAGGATGGCGACTTTACACTCTACTCATACTCAGACAGTGACTATGGTGGATGTAATAGTAACAGAAAATTAACAACCGATGGATGCCAATTCATTGGACCAAGGCTAGTATCATGGTAGTGCAAGAAACAAACCAATGTTTCTGTATCCACAGCTGAGGCTGAGTACATTGTTGCTTCAGCTAGATGTTCTCAAGTTCTTTGGTTGCAAAACCAATTACTTGAATATGGTTACAACTTTCTTCAAACTTCAATTTATATAGACAATTCTGCTGCTATGTTTATAACTTCTAATCCTATGCAACATAGTAAAACAAAACATATTGAAATAAGATATCATTTTCTGAGAGATTGCTCAGAAAATGGTTTGATTAAGTTAGTCAAAGTGGATACATCAATCAGCTTGTTGATTTATTCACTAAAGCCTTTGATTCAGTCAGATTTAACTTTCTGGTTGAGTCTCTAGGCATGATTAACTTAGATTAATCAAGTCTAAACAAATAAAATACTGTGTGTAATGATGCTTCAGCATGACATATGTGTGGGAAATGATAGTACACTATAGCTTTGCTTATTCCTAAATACATAAATAACAATAAATCTCAGCAAGTTTCTTGATATGTGAGTAGATTCATCTAGAGTGGAAACTAAACTGAGTGCATGCCAAACATAATGCTGAAATGATTGTTTGTGGGAAACTTCATTTTGAGAACACAAAGAAAGTCTTATTCTAATGTGAACAAATCACTCATCTATACACACTACGTAAAACACTTTATAATATCTATCTTTGCAAATCATACTCCCTCTATTTTGTGTGAACAAAGACCTGGGTGTATAATCACCATAAAATATCAGATACAAAAGGTGAAAAGATCATGATCCTCATCATCCCTCTGTTTTGTGTCAACAAAGACCTGGGTTAAAGGCACCTCTGTTTTATGTGAGTAAAGACCTGGTGACCTGATGATGATCATATCTAAGCTCTCAAAAGAATCCTATGTGAACAACTGTATATTATCTTGAGCTTTTACATCATTGCATTAATGATATTCCAATTGCATCTCAAGATAGATATTATAACTTAAAGTACATAGTTCTTAAGTGTGAAAAGGTGATGATTTGTCTTGCAAAGGGACAAAATCTTTGTGAATTGAATGTGAAGCCCATAATAGTTATTTCAAAATCAATATGAAAACATGATAATCAGCATGCCTAGTTGATACATGAGCTCTTGTATGGATTTAAGTGGACAATATACTTGCAATCAGAACTTTGTTCAGGTATCAATTCAACAATATAACTCATCATGAAGAGGCTTAGTATTATCGTATGATCCAATCATATGTGTATATATGTCTGCTCATCTTCATACAGTTACAAATCATGTTATTCCTCTAAAAGAAATTTATGATAAATGCTTAAATTCACCATTAATCACAAATTTAGCGGGAGTAGAATACATGAAGTTGAGTTACTCAATCAGCAGAAATGTCTATCTCATTATCAATTTGAAGGAATTGGAATCTGAGCATCATCTTAGCTGCTCGATACATGAAAATTTTAATAAAAATCTTTTTAAACTTTCTTGTGCTAAATTGCCATGTATACAAAGCCAACAAGGTCCTAAAGCCATAAATGGTTCTAACCAATGGACTTGGACCATACATACAACAATATCTCTCTACCTTGTGCTATTTTAGCATCAGTAGAAGCTACAATGAGGAAATCTTAAATGTTTATCCGTAGATTGGTAACTACGGATTTATAAAGATCAACAAATGTAATTTAATTTGTGGTAATCTGTAGAAGAATACATCATCAGCAGATGTTGTCGATCCGTAGATGTTATGTGGAAGAATACATTGAGGGTCCCTCTTAATAACTGATATAAATTAATGTGTCTGAGAGTATAAATGATGTGGTTTGACCTCTCAAATTCGTTATTCGCTTTTTCAGCTCACTTTTCAGACCTAGAAAAACTCATTCTCAGCAAACTTTTTCCCACTTCCTCAGCATTAAAATTTCACCAAATCAAAACATTAAACAAACATATATCTGTGTTCTTAATCCGCTGTTATTAAGGTAAAACATGTTGTAATATTCAATAATGAACCATTTTATTCTTGTTTTATCTCACAACTGTTCGTATTCTTATATCAATAATGTGATTTTAACGAAGTCTTTTTCTTATGAACAGATGGATAATCGATTTGCGAAAGAACACAATGTGTGTGCCTTCTTAAACCCTGATGATCCTGTCTCAGAAGGGTGTCAAGAACTTATCATATATCTAAGAAGATCGAGGTTGTTCTATGCACTATCGGCAGAGCCTATGATTTATCGATCATATATCACCGATTTTTGGAACTCTGCATATGTAGAAGAAGATGGTGAAGGTATTGTTGCTGAGATTAAAAATCGAAGGCTGAGAATCAATGAATAAACAATAAGAAGGGTACTTGAGTTTGGAGAGATGTTGAAGCCGGACACCCTGATGTGTTCGAAAACAAATACATATAGAAAGTCTTTCTTATGATGGGATATGATGGTGATTTTGAAAAGGGAGAAATCAAGAAAGGAAGACTCTGTAAGCCATACAGATTTCTCTGTCACACCTATCTGAAGTGCATTTCAAACAGAAAATCAGACTTGATAGATTTTCTAGACATATCTCATCTGGCATCATTGGTATTTTGAGGGAAGAACCTACAATTACTCAGTACATCTTCAACTATCTATGTGATCAAATTAAAGTACAGAAGGTTGATAAGATGTATATGTTTCCAAGGTTTCTTCAACTAATCATTAATGCGGATTTTCCTGGAACTTCTATGGATGGTGGTGTGTTTAGTCAAGCACAGCTTGGCAGATCTTTTCTAAACAAAATTTCTGGGAAATATGAAGGAGGTGACATGGACATGTTCGCACATGTGGTTGATGCTGCGGCAAATATCCCTCAAGAGCTTGTGTGGAAAGATGAACAAGAGAACTCTCCAACCAACTCCGTTCAAGACACTCACTCACCAGATACATCACCCATGCATCCATAATCTCCAGCCAACCAAAATACAGAACATCTCTCCCATCCTCCATCCATCACCAAATCAACAACAAACACCTCAACCATAATCTCCAGTCAGCCAAAATACAGAACCAATCTCTCCCATCCAACCCCACTCACCAAATAGTCTTTACACTGGGAGATAGAGTTAGTCTCACAAGCAAGTACAGTTAAACTGTCATTATCCAAGACTGAATCCTCAGTACTCTCAAATGAAACTAAACAAGTATCTCTAGTGTCTGATCATCAACAACAACATCAACTCATCAAGAACTTGCAAATCAACCCATTGAGCTCAGTTCAAGCTCAGCAAGTGTAAACCCAGAAGAAGTTAAAGATGATGAGATTGATGCTCAACATCAAGAAGAAGAAGAAGAAGCAGACTATGTTGATATACTTGCCTACAATGAAGATGATCTAAGTGATAATGATATCCCTCTCAGCAAGAGTTATCTGGTTGCTGAGTATAACAAGCTAGTGCTAAAATCAAACAAAAGAAAGCAAAGAATACAGGAGCTGAAAGGAGTGATAAGAGAAAAGGATGAAGAGTTGATGAAACAACAAACCAGAATAAAAAGGTTGAGAGAAAATGCTCAATGCGACAAGGAAGTTATTGATGCTTTGCTTGATAAGGAGTCTGAGCTTAAAGAGTCAGCAACAACTGAAAAAGAAGAAAAAGAAAGGATGATGATGAAGCTTGAACAAGCAAATAACACTATGTCTGCTCAGTCAAATGTGATAAAAGGAAAAGAAGATGAGATTGAACAACTCAAAATGAAGATCTGTACATTAGAGTCTAATGCTAATGTTTCAACTGTTCAAACAAAACAATCTACTGAGGCAACAAAAGAGCTAATTCTGTACTCAAGGAAGAGAAAGTATCTTGGTACGACAGAGAAGAAGAAAACTGTTGATGAAAGTTCTTCCAATAAACAAAAGCTCACATCTCCTACACCCACCCTTAGTAGATTTAGCTACTATGAAGTCTATCTCTCATGTGTTCTTTATTACTTTCTATATTGTGATAAACTCTTACTGATTCTATCTTATCCAGAGTAGTGTTCTAGGTGAGTTTGAGAGAAAAAAAATATAACTGTTTAGTGACAAACATCGATCCTGCAGTGATGAAGCGCCCAAACAGGGCTCATGCGCCCAAATAGTATTGGTGCGCCTATACACTTAGAATTTATTATGAAATTTTTGGGAGTCTGTTCTATTAGGGTTTTGACCAAGGTTGAGTAGGGCTTATTAATGCTTAGATTTATGCATGATTATGAATGTTTTATGATTGTTCCGTATTATTATTATTGCTATTAGTGTATGACTTTACGTGGTGTGTATTATCGTAACATAAAGTATTACTAATAATAATAAAGCGAAAGAGCAATGAAGAAGAGAAGTGGAACTTAAATAAAATGTTAACAAGTCTTGCAAGATTATAGGAGGTGCACGACCTTGTTGTCGTTAGCTCAACTGTGATGCGGGTTAGCTACCCTATTATGCACACGGGGCTAGTCAATTGAGATTGGCGGACCTTTGCACCCCTAGGTGACTGGGCTGGCCTTGTATACAGTAATCAGAGCCCATTGAGGGACTAGAGGGCCCAGCACCAGTTTCCCCCACGCATATAGTTTAGGGTATTGCTCATTGGTCCACATAGAATGTGAAAGATAAAGATAAAAGAGTATAGAATAAACAAGGCATACAATAAAGAAAAGAATCATTATCTGGTTGTATGTTTAATGCGTGCTCACATATAAAGAGATAAAATTTCATAAAAAGAGTATTTTCATATGTATACCTTACACAAAGTATTTATTACTTTTAAAACTGGAACTCACTTAGCAACGCTGACTTTTATATATTTTCAGTTGGCAGGTAAACATTACTAAGGATGGCACGAGGGTGAAGCTACTCAGCAGGGAAAGTCTGATATCCATTCATACTTGTTATTGATGTTGTTTTGTAATAGAATTAAACAATTTTTTTGTATTCGGTTAAACAATAGTGTATTACTCAACAACAATGTTTTTAATGAACTGAATGGCTTTTGTAAAAATAATTCCGCTGCTTAAGCTTGTAAATTTATAATGTTTAATGTATTTAATGCTGTGAATGACCAACAGTGAGGTTTCGGGAACGAGACCTTATAATTGAACTTTCTTTATTTGCATATTTTTCATGTTTTATGTTTTTAACACTAACTGAAGTAATTTTTTTGTTAAGTTTCTAATAAATAATTTTTTGTCTTTACTCTTTAAAAGACAAAATACATAAGTTATAACTTAAAAAAACATAAAAAAAATTTCTTTTTTTATAACATAACAAAAACTAAAACAAGATCAATATTATAACCTAAAAACTTTATAAGGGAGTATAGAAAGAACAAATAAAGAAATATATAACTTATAAAAATATATACAAAATGTGTATTTTTTTTATCTTTATTAATATGATATTCGTACTATAACAATTCAATCATTTTAGTAAACAAATTAAACTATTAGGTAGATAAGTAATATAATACACATATTCACAAGTTTAATGAAGGGTTCACTATATTTTTTGGGGAAAATAAAGCACTCTCTACTTAAAACTTTATGTCATTTGAAAATAATAGTTCAGTCTTTCCCGTTCCAACTATCAAGTTTGTTGGACTTCATAGTGTATCACTAGTTTTTTTATTATTGTCATTTATTAAAACATTTCTTAGGTCTAAGTATAACATGCTTGGCTCCACTCTTCGCCATGCATATATCATCATCATTTGTTTAACCTTGTGCTCTAGTAAGATTTATTTAGAATCTTCAAATATGAAGAAAAATAATAACTGTATAATGAGTACAAAGTCTAGGATTTGACATCATTAAAGTTATCCATTTGATTTACTTCCTCTTCTATTTGTTTATGCGATAGTTGGTGTAGTTCACGTAAATATAAAGCTATGTGACAAGCCTTTAACAAGAGGTTTGTTGTTCCACATCTACACATGATTGTTATTGCAAGACCATTGCAGGTGGTCAATACAATCAGTTTTACAATGGAAAAAGTCTTAGAACACTTAATAGATCAAAGAGGGAATCAAGTTTATGTTGATGATGATAAAACACGAGTAAATATGAGACATAACAAGAACATGAAAAAGATAATATTTTTTCCGAGAATGTTGTATATTGCTCTCAAGTTCTATTACAAGTGCTACAAAGCATAAATATAAATACAAACATTTGAGACATTTATACTACATCCTACAACCGGCTATACTTTGAAAGCCAGCTAAAAACACTAATCTAGACAACAAGAACAATGTATAGTATAAAGGAAGATTGCCTTTTGACTTATGGCTATAACATGCCATAACTCACATCCTAATATATTACAAAAAGGATATAAAAAGTACAAAGTAGAAAGTTACACACCAATGACCTTAATTATAGTTGATAAAAGCATGGACCTTTACACTAACTAATCTAAGTTATTGATTCATCAAAGATAGAAATGGAAATTAGTTTAACTTTTGTCAAAAGGTGATCAGAGAAAGCATGTCTTCTCTGTTTTTGGAAGAAATCAGTCTTTGGCTTTGGAATACTGTCTCTGAAACTTCGGAATGATTTATCTTTGGCTTCTAAAGATATGGTTATTTGGTTTCTGAAAATTTTACACTTGGCATAAAATTTTGAGTTGTGTAAAACTTCCGAAATAACTTTCTTTGTACTTCATGCAAGCATGCTGAGAGCCCTTTGGTTGCTTTGGTTGCTTTAGCCTTTAAGTGTAAACCTTATAGTTATATTTTAGGATGTACCGAGCTATTTATATAATTTGTTTTGTTGGTGGGACTAAATAGATCTATGAGTGCGACCATGATTGTGACCACGTTGAAGATCATGAAAATTGCCTTGGTAAATATTATTTCATTTGAAAGGATTGTTGCGACCCCTAAAATGAGTTTTTGTCAATATAGCCATTACAATGAGCTTGTTCACAAGCTTGTTCCTATATAGATCTATAATTCATCTTATCATTAGGTTAACAACATTTACTTCTAGAATCACCAGTGGGAACAAACTTGATTATCATTAACTAGTAGCTCGTTGTTTTTCTCTACTACAAGAAGATATAAAGTTAGATCAGGAAATTTTTTAAACTTCAACAATTTGTTTTAGTTTTGTAAAATCATACTTGATGCATCAAATGTGAACATAATTTCCCTTAACACATTTTCTCAAAAAAATATGCCTATAAAATTATAGTGTAGAGCATATTATGAATACAATAAAGATGTACTCATTAGAATTTTTAAAATCTTGAAATCTTAGTCTCTTTCATTCATCTCTAGGAACACAAAGTAAAACTTCTTTTAAATGATCGACTTTACTTTCTAAGTCTTTTCATAGGTTGTATGGATATTCGTAGTTTAATTTTTAAAATTGTAGCATTCCATTAATGTGTTTATGCAAAAAGACATCAACATTCGTTGTCTTGTTAAAGTTATACATTTCCTTCTTGTATTGTTTTTAAGATATCCATTTATTTAAAATGTCTTTATACATGAGCCATTCATGTTGGAGCCTTGAAAATTATCATTTAGTCTTTAGTTTTGTTTTTGTCATAGTATAAGGAATTATTTTGTAAATATATGTTTTTTTTTTGTTTCTTGATTAATATAAATAGGATTATATGTATTGTGTGTAGGTAGAGATTGAATTAGAACTCTCTCTATGTACATTATAATCTGAAATTCACCTAAGTGTTTAGGCGCTTTAACATTGTTTAGGCATTTCAGAGTGGACGTTTTGAACATATTTGTGGGCTTTTTAGCACTATTTGGACGTTTTTTAGAAACCAAGTCACTAGCTCTTTGGAACTGTTCAGGCGCTTTGTGTAGAGATTATATGAAGAGGCTGAAGCAACCAAACACTCAAAGTCTTTCTGCATGCATGCACACAAGTACTGAAGAAGAATGCTTCGGAAGTTTCACACAAGCAACATAAATATTCTAGGTGTGAAATCTTCCGAAGCCAAGACCAATATCTTCCGAAGCCAAAGATGAAGTCTTCCGAAGCTTTGGAGACAAAGTCTTCCGAAGCCAACACTTGGAGACAGATTTCTTCTGAACACTTTTAACAACATGCTTTATCTGATTACTTTTGCATAAAGCTGGACCCTTTTCCGCTGCAACTCTGTAAAGTCACTAACTTACATGAGTTGGTGAAAAGGTCCATGCGTTTGGTAACTGTACATTGAGGTCTTGAGTCTGTAACTTTGTACTTCTTGTACTTTATCCTTTTTGTATTAGATAAGGATATGAGCTATGGCATGTCATAGTCATAAAGTCAAAAAGGCAATCTGCCTTTTTGACTCTACAATTGATTTTGTGTTGTGTCTAGTCAATTGTATCCAGCTGGCCTTCAAAGTATGGCCGACTGTAGGATGTAGTATAAGTATCTGATGTTCTTGTAACTTTCTCATCATGTTGTAACACTTTTAATAGAACATTAAGAAAGCAATATACTGCAATCTTGAAAACCATCTCCTTGTGTATCTTGCTCTTTGTTATGTCTCTTAAATTACTTGTGTTCTCAGTGTCTTTATTTTTGGTTATCCAGTTCACTATTTTATTAAGTTAAGTTACTCTCCTCTTTATATTGTTGTGTTGTAAGTGACCACTTTTCACCGGTCCTGCATTTGGTATGAGAGTTATTTCTACCCCAGAGAAGCAAACATTGGGCTTTTTCAAAATTGTAAAGATGCCAGCCTTGATCTGTCCCAGTTTAAGAATATTACCTGTTCTCCCTAACTATGAGCCCAGTTCACAGTTAAGAATGTATTGAACATATCTAGGGACATGTAATACTATATGGAGTCCAAGTTTGTAAGTGGATTAGTATAGATGAACTAAGAGTACCTGAACTTGACCCCCAGAACCATCCCATGGACAATGAAGGAGAGATCCTCAGGAATCTGGTCCCATCCACCATGCTTGTTTGATAAGCTGTGGATAACCACATGGAGTAGGAATTCCCATTGGGATAAGACCTTCCCTTTCCTGAAGGTCTTGATAGAGTAGTCTCCCTCATAGCCCATCTGCACGAAGGACTGGTTAACAGCTTCTTTGGGAAAGAACACCTCGCCTTCTTCATCATCCAGCTAAAGATGCATGTTGATGATGGATGGAGTGATGAAGATTGTTCTCTCTTGCACTATGACCGACAGTGCCTTCTCCCCATCCATGACGACCTCTTGGCAGGTCTTCCAGAATTCTAGCAAATGATCCTCATAAAATGGGGGATCAACGGTTAGGGAGATTAAATAGTTCGACAGAGCTAAGAAATGGCAAACCTCTGAGAAATGAGAATCTTTGTCAGGGCTTAACAGAGCAACCTGGTTATGTTTCCCGTGTAACTGCATGGTCAAGTTCAAGTACTCTCAGTTTATCTATTCTAATCTACTTGCAAACTTGGACTCGTTAGAGTATTACATGTTCCCTAGATATGTTCAATACATTCTTAACTGTGAATTAGGCTCATAGTTAAGGGAACATGTAATATTCTTAAACTGGGATAGATGAAGCCCGACATCTTCAAATTTTGAGAAAGCCCACTGTTGGCTTCTCTGGGGTGGAAACAACCCTGGTCCCAAAAATGTTAGAGCTCATTACTCAAGGTGACAACTTAGCAGCACCAGCTAATGTTGAACCCACACCTTCTACATCCCAACCACCTCAATAGCCACAAATCACCCTCACCTACCTAAGAAAATACAAACTACCCCTACTCAGGCTATTCAGTCTGTATAGGCCCTTATACACTCACACACAGGAAGAATTGGACACTAGAGCTCCCACTTCTTCTGAGGAGCAGACCACTCCCATTACTTCAATGATCAGTGCTGAGGTTCCTCATGCTCAGCCTGCTGAGCTCATAAGGCAAACTGCCTTAAGCCATCACTCTACGTCTCAACACTCAAGTGATCAACCTTCAGGGGACAGTTACCATCCCAGCCTTTAGATCTAAACCAACCAATCCCCAACCTTGACTTCTATACTGATGAAGATCTAGGTTTCAGTGAGTATCATGACTCTCTCTTCTTTTCCCCTACTCCAAGAGAGATGAATGCTCCTGAGTCTCCTATTTCTATCCCACATCAGTCACCTACTATAGAGATGGACACTTCTTAACCTATTCAGGATGTCCATATGGAAGAGGCTCTCACTTTTGAAAGTGATTCCATCATTAAGACCTCAACAATGGCAACTCAGCCCATTGACATCTCAATTGAGACTGCCAATGAGCAGAGGAAATCCATTAGCCAAGAGCCTCAAGCTGGTGGTGAGAGAGAGCACTTTGGTCCAATCATCTCATCCCCCAATGATTCTTCTGATGAAGATGGGGGGAATCTAAGACTAAAGGTGCAAAAACTGTCTAAAACATGCACCTATTTAGTCTCCAAGGTTAGTCACCTTGAATCTCAAATGACTACCTTGCAAAACAGGGACAATGATCAGCAACTTGAGATTTCATATCTTAAGGATAAACTAGCTGGGAGACCTTTAAGAAGAGCTCAACTAGGAACACAAGAACATGTGGATGTGCTTGACCTAACTCCTGGCTTACCTATGCAAGTGGGTGATGCTACAAAAAAGGGGAGAAAGTCATTACAATCACAGAACCTGGGAGTTCTTCAGAGAGTATGGACATTGAGGACTCACCATCCTCACTTGCAATTGTGCATACTCAATAACTTTGCAGGATCGTTGAAGGGTTATAGTTACAACACAACAACACAAAGAGGAGATTAACTAAGTATTAATCAAACAGTAAACTGGATTAACCAAGTTGAGATGCTAAGAACAAAAGTAATGCAAGAGAGACAGAACACAAAGAAATCAAGTGTATGGTTTTCAAGAATGCAGTATATTGCTTTCTCTATGTTCTATTACAAGTGTTACAAAAGCGTATTTGAAAGATACAAGAACATGAGATACTTATACTACATCCTACAGCCGACTATACTTTGAAAGCCAGCTGGATACAATTGACTAGACACAAACAAAATCAATTTTAGAGTCAAAAGCTAGATTGCCTTTTGACTTGTGACTACGACATGCCATAGCTCGCATCCTTATCTATTACAAAAAGGATAAAGTACATAAAGTAGAAAGTTACAGACTCAAGACCTCAATGTACAGTTACCAAAAGCATGGACCTTTTCACCAACTCATGTAAGTTGGTGACTTGTAGAGGTACAGCGGAAAGGTGTCCAGCTTTATGGAACAGTACATCAGATAAAGCATGTTACTAAAAGTCTTTGGAAGAAATCTGTCTACATGAGTTGAAGCTTCGGAAGACTTTGTCTCTGAGGCTTCGGAAGACTTCATGTTTGGCTTCGAAAGATATTAGTCTTGGCTTCGGAAGATTTCACACTTAGATTATTTTCTATTTCATGTGTGAAACTTCCTAAGCTTCTTCTTTAATGCACTTGTGTAGCATGCAGGAAAGACTAAAGATGTTTAGGTTGCATCAGCCTCTTCATTAATCTCTACAAACTCCCCGTAGGCTGATGCTACCAAAACACTTTGAAAACTTCAGATATTAACCGTCCTCATTAGGATGATCACTATTCCTTTCTTCATAAGATGATCAGGATCCTTCAGGCTGTCAAAGTGTCTTCTTATGTCAAAGAGGTCATGCAGAGGCAACTGAAACATATCTTGCCATGTATAAATGTCTTCAATGCCTTGATCTCTAATAACATGCCATCTTTCTGGATTTGTGGTGTATGTCCAAGACAAGATGGGTCTTCCTATTGCTAGAGGAGCTATTTGAATTGGAGTTGGTGTAGCTTCCTCTGGCTGCACATCCTCAGGCTGTTCTGATTCATCCTGAGGTTTTGAAGAGGGTGCAGGCTTCTTCTTCTTCATAGGCTTTGGTCTAGAATCCATCCTCTTCATTCCCTTTCCAGATTTTAACTGAGAAGACTGGCCTGCAGCACCAGATTGATCTTGACTGTCTTTCTCAGTTGGGACTTCCTCTCTCTCAGGCTCAGAAGGAAAGGGAGGTTGACCCTGCTGTGGATCAGAAGATGAAGCTTGCTAAGTTTTAGCAGGAGGTTCGGGTTGTGTTGTCTCTGATTGTTCAACCTTAACCTCCACTTCAGGTGGAGCCTGACTTGGAGTGGAGTGTAAGTCAATGAGCTCTCCACTCTTAATCTTTTGCTTGATTACCCTGATATGCTCATCCATAGTGGATAGAGACATGGGTCCAAGTCTCCTTCCGGAGAATCCATACAGCTTCAGGAAGCTCATCATCCTCTGCCTATCAGCAGACTTCTTCATGCTCTTTTCGATGATGGCTCTTGATTTTGCAGCTTCTTCCCTTAGCTTCTTCTTAGTTGTCTTTCTGTCCTTGACTAACTCAAGCTCAAGTTGTTTTAAGTACTCAAACTCAACATAGTCATAGGACAAGGAAGGAGTGCATTTACCAGATAGAAGCCTATGGCACTCAGGTAGTTAATCATCTTGATTCTGTCTTCTTCTTTATCTACCTGAGGTTCTTGTTGAACCACATCCTCTTGTTCAGGACTTTCTTGAACTGGGGAGAGGGTAGGCATACCTTTGTATAGTCTTTTTCTTCTTCTCTCTTCTTTGAATTGTACTAGGAGTTCTACATCTTCTGCCTCCTTCTTCTCTCTTGACCTTTCCAGGTCAACCAGTTCATTCAACTCATCCAAGGAAAGAGAAATGACACTATCTATGTCATAGTTCCTAGTCTACAGATAGTTAATCTTGACTGCCCTTAACTCATCGTTCCGAGTATCTGGTTTGGGAGCAGCCCTGATTGTAGACTCCATGAGTCTTGAAGACTCAGCAGAGGAACTTTCTCCCCTTAGCCTCCTTTTCCTCTCTCTCTCCTCCTCCTCAATCTCCTCAGATGTCATATTTCTTTTCCCTTTGTCACTCACAGAACTTTGTGACTCAGGGTGGAGAGAGCTTTGGCCTTCATTGCTTGTTGCAGCATCTGAGCTTAGGCCAGAGAGAGGTTGAGAAGCACCTTCACCAGTAGGTGTCTCAAAACGAATGTGGATCTCTACAGCAGTGGGAGATGATGAGACATGGCTCTCAGGTTCTATCACTGGGCCTTTAGTTAAGGTTTCCCCTATGAAGCTAATCTTAGGGTCTGCCTCAACATCCAGTTGACCGATGACATTCCCTGATTGCCTAAGTCTCCTTCTTAAGCTGAACTCTGCAGTGATCCTGTCTTGGATTCTTTTAGCCAGTCTGTCAGCTTGTCTTGATTGGCTTGGGTGACAAGTGGCATGTTGACTAGATCCAGACATAGTAGTCCAAGGTCTGAAAATTGAAGACTTCTTGCTGTCCTTGAACTCTTATGATGATTAGGGCTTTCCTGATATTGTCATACCTCCACCCAATGATGTGATTGGAAGATGGTGAAGGTGACATAGCCCTTGGTATCCCATCCTGAAACAGACTCTGTATGAAGGAGTCTGTGTAGTCCACATCAATGTGAACTAGAGGAGGTTGCTGAGAATGCACAGTTACAAGTGAGGATGGTGAGGCCCTTAATGTTCACCATCTTGAGGAGATGGGAGTGGTCTGCTCCTCAGGAGAAGTGGGAGCTTCAGTGTCCACTTCTTCCTATATGAGTGAGTATATGGGGGCCTCCACAGACTGAATAGCCTGAGCAGGGGTTCGTTTGGATTTTCTTTGGTAAGTGATGGTGATTTGAGGTTGTGAGAGTTGTTAGGAAAAAGCAGGTGTGGGTTCAACACTAGCTTGTGCTGTTAGGTTGTCACCTTGAGCAATGAGCTCTAACATTTTTAGGACTAGGGTTGTTTCTACCCCAGAGAATCCAACAGTGGGCTTTCTCAGTATTTTAAAGATGCCAGGCTACATCTGTCCCAATTTAAGAATGTTACCTGTTTCCCTTAACTGTGAGCCTAGTTCACAGTTAAGAATGTACTCGACATATCTAGGAAACATGTAATATTCTAAGGAGTCTAAATTTGCAAGTAAATTAGTATAGACAAATTGAGAATACCTGAATTTAACCCCCTGAACCATTCCATGGATTATGAAGGAGAGATCCTCAGCAATCTGGTCCCAATCCACCATGCTTGTTTGATAAGTTGTGGATGACCACATGGAGCAGGAATCTCCATTAGGATGAGACCTTCCCTTTCCTAAAGGTCTTTACAGAGAAATCTCCCTCATATCCCATTTGCTCAAAGGAATGATTGACAGCTTCCTTTGGGAAAAATGCCTCACCTTCTTCATCATCCAGCTGAAGATGTCTATTGATGATGGCCGGAGTGATGAAGATTGTTCTCCCCTGCATTGTGGCAGACAGAGCCTTCTCCCCATCCATAATGACCTCTTGGCAGGTCTTCCAGAATTCAAGCAACTGATCTTCATAGAGTGGAGGATCAATGGTTAGGGTGGTGAAGTAGTTTGACAGATTTAGGAAACGGCAAACCTCTGAGAAATGAGGATCTTTCTCAGAGCTTAACAGAGCAACCTGATTGTGTTGTCTGTGTAGCTGCATGGTAAAATTAGGATCATTTCTGTGAGCAAGGTTGGCCATTTTGAAGTAGCTTAAGGACGAAGAAAGAAGAGAGAAAGAAATTTTAGAGAGAAATTTGGGGTTTTAGGTTTAGAGGAAGAACAGATGATAGAAAGAGGGGGAAACCAGTGGGTTTATATGTGAGAAGGATTTCAGATAATTTTAATGAAAGAGGATAAACTTTGAAATCCAGATGTCGGTCCCACCTCTGAAAAAGTAGTTTACTTTTGCTCAAAAAGTAGTTTTCTTGGAAGTCAAAAAGCTTCCGAAGGTTAATTATCTTTGGAAGTTTTAATTAAAAAGCTTCCGAAGCTAAAATGACTTCGGAAGAATTTCCTGAGAGTTTTGAGAATTTTGCTTCGGAAGAAAAATTGAAACTTGAGTGCTTTGTATATAAACCACAAAGCTTCCGAGAGTTAATTTTGCTTCGGAAGTAAATGGTCCTTGAAAATAAGTAAGTGTCTGGGACAAGTATTTAAGCTTCGGAAGATAATTTGAAAGCTCTTCCGAAGGTAAATTTCTTAGACAGTTATTTATTTTGAAGGCATGATTTACTTCCGAAGTTAAAAGCATAACTTCCGAAGTATCAAAAATTTTCAAAAGTGTAAGGAAAGTCTTCAAAAAGAATTTTCATCCAAGGGAAACAAGAGCTTATGAAAGTGATGAACTAGACAACTTAGGACATATATAATTTTTAAGAAATAATAAGAATTAGTTTTAAGAAAAGCTTACTCAAAGTTTATCATCCCAATAGCTGATATTAGATACTTAAATCTCTATTCATCAAAAACTTTTGTAAACAGATCAGCATATTATTCATCTATGTGAACTTTGACTAGTTTAATTAATCCTTTTTCGTAGTTATCTCTTATTAAATGATACCTGATATTGATGTGCTTTGTCCTTGAGTGCTGCACAGGGTTCTCTGAGATTGAGATAGAACTATTGTTGTCTATGTGAATGGGAGTCTCCTTGAAGTTTAACCCATAGTCCAGCATATGATTTTGAATCCAAAGTACTTAAGCACAGTAGCTTGCAACAGCAATGTATTCAGCTTCGACAGTTGATGCAGAGACACATGATTGTTTCTTACATTGCCATGAGACAACCCTTCCACAAAAAATTGACATCCCCCAGATGTAGACTTTGCAGTCATGTTGCAACCACCATAATCACTATCTATATAGGCATATAGATTGAAGTCAGAATTCTTGGGATACCATAGGCAAGTGTTGATGCACTTTTGAGGTATCTTAGAATCCTCGTGATAATGATAAGGTGAGACATCTTAGGGTTGGCTTGATATCTTGCACAAATGCATGTAGCAAACATGATATCAGGCCTGCTAGCAATAAGATACATAAGAGACCCAATCATAGCCCTGTATAAGTGCTTATCTACACACTCCCCTTAAGATCAGGACCAAGAGAGTGGTTTCTGGCTATGGGTGTCTTAGCAATCTTATAGTCAATCATATTGAACCTCTTGAGTATGTCCTCAACATACTTTGACTGACTTATGAAGATGCCATCTTCAACTTGCTTCACTTGAATTCCCAGAAAGAAACTGAGTTTCCCCATGGCACTCATTTCAAATCTGTCTTTCATCAGCTTCTCAAAGTCTTTGCAGAGCTTTGGATTAGTTGAACCAAAGATGATGTCATCCACATATACTTGAACTAGCAATATGTCTTTTCCTTGTTCTTTGATGAAGAGAGTTCCATCTATAGTACCTCTCCTGTATCCATGCTTATAAAGATACTCAGATAGTGTCTCATACCATTTCCTGGGTGCCTGATGTAGCCCATAGAGAGCTTTGTCAAGCTTGCAGACATAATCAGGATGATCAGGATCTACAAAACCAGGTGGCTATTTGACATATACCTCTTCATCTATCACTCCATATAAAAAGGCACACTTCACATCAAGTTGAAAGACCTTGAAGTTCTTGGATGCAGCAAATGCCAGGAATATCCTAACAGCTTCTAATCTTTCCACTAGAGCAAAGACATCAGTGTAGTCAATCCCTTCTTCTTGTGTGTATCCTTGAACAACCAGTCTAGCTTTGTTCTTGATGATGATGCCTCTATCATCTTTCTTGTTCCTAAACACCCGTTTGGTTCCAATGGTAATCTTCCTAGAAGGAAGAGGACAAAGGTTCCAAACTTTCTGCCTTTTGAAATGAAGCAGCTCTTGTTGCATAGCTTCAACCCAACTTCCATCCTTTAGAGCTTCATCAACATTCTTTGGCTCTATCTAGGATAGAAAACAAGAGTGAAGACAAACATTTGCTTCATGGGTTTGTCCTCTTGTCTTTACCCCTGAGACAACATCTCCAGTGATGCTTGTGGTAGGGTAAGACTTGTGGATCCTAAGCTGAGGGATCACAGCAAGTTGTTGAGAAAGATCTAAATTTGAGAAATTTAGATCTAGCATAGATGTTTCTCCCACCACATCAGCACACTTTTCAAGTGAAACTTGATCCAAGCAGAGTGTGACATCATTGATGTGCTCATCAATGGTGTGGTTAGTGGCATCAAGAAATTCATGGTCACTGTCACCACCACCATTGTTGCCTTCCATAGTTGAGGTGTTCTTATCTAGTTGTAAAGCCTCTGAGCTAGAATTTGAAGGCATACCAGATGTATAGCTGAGTTTGTCATTGTTGTGCTGACAGAAACTCATTTGCAGGAGTGGTTCCAACTGGAGCTGAAGATGTATGACTTGAGGATCTTCCTAGCTCAAATCTTGGATCAGGATCATCTGTATTTAAATTTTCTGCAGATCCTGAAACATTCTCATAAGATTTGTTAGAACAGTTGGTAACCAAATCAAGATCAAATAACCAATCCGGACAAGAACCAGCAACACAGGGTGTGTGTTCATTGAAAGTCACATTAGCTGAATCTTTAACAATTCTAGTTCTGAGATTGTACACTCTATAAGCCTTAGCTTGGGAAGAGTATCCAATAAAGTGTCCATCATCTGATTTCTCAGCAAACTTGGCAATTTGATCTTTGGTATTCAAGATGGTGCAAGCACATCCAAATGACCTGAGAAAACCAATGAAAGGTTTCCTCTTGTGCCAAAGTTCATAAGGAGTCTTGCCATGAGTCTTGAATACTAAAACTCTGTTCTGCACATAGCAGGCAGTGTTGACTGCCTCTGCCGAGAAGGTGATGGGCAGTTTAGTGTCAGACAACATGGTTCTTGCAGCTTCAATCAGTGTCCTATTTCACCTCTCATCAACACCATTTTGCTGAGGAGTCCTGGGAGCACTGAATTGTCTTGTAATACCCTTTTCATCACAAAATGTATCAAGGATTTGGTTCTTAACTTCGTCTCCTTGATCACATCTTATGATCTTGACCTTGTGATCAGACTGATTCTCAATCTTTAAGATGAAGTTCTTCAGAATCTCAGGAGTCTCATCCTTAGTTCTAAGGAAGAAAACCCAAGTGAATCTTGTAAAGTCATCTGTGATCACTAGACAGTATAAGATCCTTCCTAAACTCATTACACTGGTGGGGCCAAAGAGATCCATATGTAACAAGTGTAGGGGTGTAGTGATGGATTTCTTTTCCATAGGCTTGTGAGATACCTTATGTTGCTTCCTTTTCAGGCATGCAACACAATGGTCATCACTTGTAAACTCTTTCTTTGGCATTCCAGTTACCAAAACATGCTTAATTAATTTATTCATGTTCTTAAAGTTTACATGGCACATTCTTTTATGCCATAGGAAAGACTCATCACTATTGGGTTTAGACAGAAAGCATGAAACTTCTCCAGAGGAGAGATTTCTTGCAAATCCATCTTGTACATGTTTCCTTTCCTGGGGGCTCTAAGCAGGATATGCTCATGAGGAATGACCACACCAGGCTTAAGAAAAATGCACTCATGCTCCGTAAAGAGCATGTTATGACTCTGATCACAAAATTGAGATACACTCAGAAGATTGTGTCCATGCTCCTTAACAAAGTTTACCTTTTTTATGCTGAGCTTACCATTTGTGACCTTGCCCCTTCCAGAAATGTAACCACCTTCATCTCCTCCAAAAGCAACTGGTCCTCCATCAATCCTTAAAAGTTCGGAGTAGTGACCTATTGCCTGTCATGTGCCTGGAACAACCACTTTCTATGATCCAGACATTTCTGTCTGTCTTCAGCTATCCTTGCACAAAGAGAATGATTAGTTACATTTGGAAACCCAAGCCTTGCTTGTTCTTGGGCTCATTTGCAGAAGGTAATTCAATAGTAATCGATCCTATGATTGTTTTAAGAGGATCTTGAGCTTTTGATGGAAAATTCTTAGTCACTTGGTCTTTCTTAGATATCCACACCATCTTTGGAGTCTTGGACTTGACCTTCAAAACTTCAAAAGCTTTTGGAACTTCGGAAGTTTTGATGACTGAAACTTCGGAAGATTCTGCAGACACTGCAGTAGACTTCAGTGCTTCAGAAGAACTCCTTTCTTCCGAGACCAATTTCTCTTCTGAGGGCAATTTTCCACTTTCCTTCTTCTTAGACATGGAGCTTCCGAAGGAAACAGGTTTTCCTTCCGAAGCTTGAATCTTCTTAGAACTCTGTGAAGCCTTTGTTTTGGTCATATGGATAGTACTTTTAGGATTGAAGGGACAATCCTTGGCAATGTGAGTGGTACTTTCACACATGAAACAATTCATCTTCTTCTTCAAAAGAGCCTTTTCTTTGGAATAGGACTGTCTTTGGTCACATCCCTTGCAAATGATGAGACAATCCTCTTGGGCTGAGGACTGTACTTGGAGTTTGATGGTCCAGGCTATGCAACAATGGTACATAGCAGAACAGTCTTCTTCTTGCTGCTGAGATGAGTTGAACAAGAACCAGAACTCTTAGTAGAAGAGTTTGGTTAATGTCTTTAGTCCCTACCACTTTAAACCCTGCAGAGATAAAAACTTGTTTCTGCTTAGAGTAAAAAGTAGTCTTGATCTCTTGATCCTTCCTTTCCTTTCTTTTGCTCTTTCTGATCAAGTTCTTTCTCATGGACTTGGTCATCACAATCTTCTTTTTCTTCTTAGAAGGATAGTGGCTCTTTTTGGAATCCTCTTCATCACTCTTTTTAGAGGGATTCTTCACTATCTCTTCTTCATCCTCTTCACTCATAAGATCTATGAGAGGAAGCTCATCTTCACAAGTTCCACACCTAGGAGATCTTACTGACAAGATTGTGTGTGGAGGTGCTATCTCATTGGATCCCAGTCTCTGCCTATTTTGATTGCATACTTTGTTGTGCAGGGATGAGGATATCATATTCTTGAAGGTCTCTTCTTCAAGAACACTCTTTCTACCCTCGCTTTGCTGATCACAAGCTTAGCCTGGCACTCAGTTACTTAGTTATGAGATCTTGATTTGAGTCCTAAAATCTGTGTGTTCATGTTTTAGAACTGAAATGGTTTTCTCTAAGTCCTCTATCTTCAGTTTATAATCATTTTCAAACTTTCTAAAATCAGATTTTAAAATGTTTAAGGACTTAAGGTTAGATCTCAGTTCAAGTTGTAGGACCTGTACCTGTTAACTTTAGCAATACATTCAGGAGTACAGAGATGTTCTAAAACCTTGGCTTCATCATGATCAATTAGTGCTTGGTTTGGAGAAGCATCTTCCACCTGAAAGCTCCAGTCAAAGCCTCCTTCTTCAACAACAACAGTAGCTTGCTGCTTTGACTTCTCATTCTGGAGAGCTTTGTCACTGTAGTTTGGTCTGGATTGTGTTTGGCCATCATTTGTTCTAGGTGCCTTACACTCTCTGGCAAAGTGGCCCATCAAGTTACAGTTGTAACACATGAATTCGCCTTTGTCCAGTCCAAACATTCCACTGGTTGCATTGCTTGGAAACTTCCTTCCAGTCCTCTTGTAGAACTTCTTGGCTCTGTGAGTGAGAAAAGCCATCTGCTAGACTATTTCCATATATTCCAGATCATCTGGTTCCAGTCCTCTTGTAGAACTTCTTGGCTCTGCATTGCTTTGATGTTTTTCATAGTTTTTACTCAAGTTTAATCATGCTAATTGACTGAACCAGAAATTCAAACCTACTAGGTTCAAATGCCTTGGTAAACAAATCAGGTAATTGATTTTCTGTTGGTACTTGAATCAATTTGATTAAACCTTTTTCAGCATAGTCTCTCAAAAAATGATATCTAATTTCAATATGTTTTGTTTGAGTGCTAAACTGGATTATTAGTTATAAAGACAGCAGCTGTGTTGTCAATAGAAATTGGTGTATGCAAAAAGTTAAAACCATAATCAAGCATCTGGTTTTGAATCCAGAGAACTTGAGAGCAACATGCTGAAGCAACAATATACTCAGCTTCTGCTGTGGACACAAACACATTTGTCTGCTTCTTGCATTGCGAGGATACTAGTCTGGGACCAAGAAATTGACAACCGCCAGAAGTGGATTTTCTGTTGAAGTTGCATCCTCCATAATCAATGTCTGTGTAGGCATAGAGATTAAATTCTCCTTCCTTTAGATACCATAATCCGAGAGCTGGTTTGCCCTTCAGATATCTGAATATCCTCTTGACTGCGTTCACATTTGATTCTTTTAGATCAGCTTGATATCTAGCACAAACACAAACACCAAACATAATGTTAGGCCTACTGGCTGTTAGATACATAAGTGAACCTATCATTGATCGATAGTGAGTTTGATCCACTAATTTGCCTTTAGGGTCAGGTCCAATCTTCACTTTAGTATCTACAGGAGTTCTGATAGACTGACAGTCAGCAAAGTGGAATTTCTTTAGCATGGTTTCTACATATTTTGATTGATTGATGAAGATTCCATCTGCTGTTTGCTGGACTTGCACTCCTAGAAAGAATGTGAGTTCCCTTATAGCACTTATTTGGAACTTTGAATGCATAAGATCTTCAAATTCTTTGCAGAGTTGCTTGTTTGTCGTGCCAAATATAATGTCATCCACGTAGATCTAGACTAACAGCATGTCTTTTCCACTTATTCTTCTGAAGAGAGTCTGATCAATCTTTCCTCTTTCATACCTATGTTCAAGAAGAAAGGATGATAGAGTCTCATACCACTTTCTTGGAGCTTGATGAAGACCATACAGAGCTTTGTCAAGCTTGTACACTCTGTGAGAGAAATCTGGATCTTCAAAGCCAGGTGGTTGACTTACATAGACTTCTTCAGCAATCTTTCCATACAAGAAGGCACACTTTACATCCATTAGATAAACAGTAAATCTCATGGACACAAAATATGCTAGAAAGATTCTAATTGCTTCTAGTCTGGCAATAGGAGCAAACACTTCGTCGTAGTCAATTCCTTCTTCCTGAGTGTATCCCTATGCCACTAGTCTTGCTTTATTTCTGATGACTATCCCTCTATCATCAGTCTTGTTTCTGTACAGCCAATTGGTACCGATAGGGTATTGTCCTTCGGGAAGATCTACCAGCTACCATACCTTTTGTTTCTTGAATTGAAGCAATTCTTCCTGCATTGCTTCAATCCAACTATTGTCTTGAAGCGCCTCTTTGATGTTTTTGGGTACTGTTTGACATAGAAAGCAGGAGAACAAACATATGTTTGCAATACTGGACTTGCTTCTTGTCACTCTCTTATTAAGATCACTAATAATGGTTTCAACTGGATGATTCTATTGTATTCTTGTGGTTGGAATGGTGTCACTAGCAATAGTTACATCAAGATTGGAGACATTCAGGTCATTATGGTCAGAGGCACAATCATCCTGTATTGTTGTTGATTTATGAAGATTGTCAACTTCTGTTTTAGTAACTGCTACATCTTCAGCAGCACTGAGGTTGCTTGCATCATTTGAAGTACCTTGAGCTTCTTCTGGATGAGAAGCCTGTTTTTGATTTCTGATCTCATGTGACAAGTCATCTAAGTGAGATGGTACCAGGCTGGGACCTTCTTTAGAAGAAACACTAAGGTTTTGTGACAAGTGTCTGATGGGATCAGCTTGAAGAGGAACATCTTCATTCATATGTTCATCAGATGTAGGTGGAATCAATGGATAATTTTCTCTTCTTTCCACAATTGATGAAGTATCACCTGAATGTATATTTCCTGCATCAGACAAGTGAAATTGGTCAAATGATTTAGTAAAATTGTCAATATCAAACAACCAATCAGGACCATTTGTAGATTTGGGAAATAAATGTTCCTTGAATTGAACATTTGTGGATTCATCGATAATGTTAAGTCTAGTATTGAACACTCTATAAGCCTTTGAGACGAAAGAATAACCTATAAAAAAATCCTTCATCAGACTTAGATGAAAATTTTCCCAAATGATCACGGGTGTTTAATATTGAGACTGGACAACCAAATGATTTGAGGAATCCAATAAATGGTTTCCTATGAAATATCAGTTCATAAGGTGTCATGTTACTTTCTTTAACAATCAGAGTTTGATTTTGCACAAAGCATGATGTGTTAACTGCTTCTACCCAGAAGGTGATTGGCAGTTTAGCATCGACTAGCATCGTTCTTGCTGCTTCAATCAGTGTTCTATTTTGCCTCTCAGCTACCCCATTTTGTTGAGGAGTTCTAGCTGCATTGAATTGATGGGCAATGCCTTTGGTTGCACAAAAGGAACTCATATTTTCATTTTTGAACTCTGTACCATTATCACTTCTTATTATTTTGACTTTGAGATCAAGATGATTTACAATTTTAGTGATAAATTCTTGAATGATTTGGGATGCTTCATTTTTATGAAGTAGGAAGAACACCCATGTGAATCGAGAAAAGTCATCAATGATCACTAAACAATATTGTTTCTTTCCCATACTCATTACATGAGTTGGTCCAAACAGATCCATGTGAAGTAACTTCAATGGAGTATTGTTAGTGTTCACCAGCTTGGTTTTGTGAGATGATTTGCGTTGTTTTCCTTTGAGGCACACTGAGCATTGATCAATAAAATTGAATTCCTTTTGAGGAAGACCAATTACAGGGTTTCCTTTGACTAACTTGTTCATATTTTTAAAGTTAGTGTGCCCCAAATGTCTATGCCAAAGCTGTGACTCATCAAATGATGCTTTAGACAAAAGAGATGTTTCTTCCTTAGGTGATGCAGAACACAGGTTTAAGACATATGTATTATTCTTCCTCGGAGTCTTTAACACAACCCATTCTTCAAGAATCTGAAATCCAGGTTTCAGAATGTAGCAGTGAGTGTCTGTAAAGTGAGTGGAATATTTTTTTGTCGCAGATCTGAGACACGCTTAGCAAATTGAAATTCAGTTGTTCACAGTAATTCACTCTGTCAAAGCTCAGCATCCCATTTGTCACAGATCCTTCTCCAGTAATCCTACCACCTTCTGAATCTCCACCGAATGCCACAGTAGTTTCTTGTATGTACTTGAAATCATGGAGGTGGGAACGATCTCCAGTCATGTGTCAGGAGCATCCACTGTCAACATACCATAGGCTATTAGACCTGTGTGGATGAACCTTAGTAGGCACTGCAGATGGTCCATCATTGATGTGAGCCATAAGAGCATGATTCTGGAATTGAGACTTGACTTCCTCAGCATACACACTCCAGTCACATATCCCATCTTGTTTGATCACAAGGGCACTGGCAGAAGGCTGACTGCTTGCATGGGCTTGATTTGTCAGCTGTGGTTGATTCTGGTATGTTTGTTGATGATGAGAATGATGGTACTGTTGTTGTTGATTGTTTGAGTGATAGCTTGAATTGGGTTGTGATGATGATTGACCAGGAGAGTTCATTGAATGGTTGTTTCTTTTAGGAGCATTGCACTCTCTTGAGAAATGGCCAGTCATGCCACAGTTGAAGCATTTTACCTTGGATTTGTCATATCGAAGTTTTGTGTTCTCATTCAGGCTCAACTTTCTTCCTTTTTTGAAGAATTTCTTTGCTCTCATGGCAATCATTGCCATTTGCCACTGTAGATCCATCTCCTCAACATCATCTAGATCTAATTCTTCTAAATCTTCCTGTATTGGATGGGTAGAAGTGAGTCTTCCCCCAAGATATGCTTCAAAACTTGCAACAAAGACATTGTAAGTTGCCTTTTTCTCTTCTGATTTTAAGTCTTTTGGAGAGATTGGAGGTGCAGTGGAGACTTTTGGTGCTTGAGCTGAAGTTGAATGGTGACTGAATGGTGGAGATGCAATGAATGCAGTATTGTTCATTTGATCTCTTGATGAGATGAAGTCATCTTCTTTGTGATGAAAGCATTTTCAACAGAATGTGATTCTGAAGGGAATTTTGAGGCTTCAATCACTCTTGGCCCACTCAGATTTTTGCTTCGTTCATCAAGTTCCAAAGCTTCAATCTTGGCTATCATAATGTCTAGAGTGGTACTCTCAAGATCAAGAGTATTTTTCAGCATTATGACATTTTGCTTCCAGCTTTCAGGTAGACTGTGAAGTATTTTCTTGTTGGGTTCTTTAATGTTGTATGAAACACCCATAATTTACAAGTCATTGACCAACTGTACAAATCTGTGCAGTTGTTTTGATATGGATTCTCCTTTTGTGTGATGGAAGGTTTCATACTAATTGACCAGCTTGTCTTTGTTAATTTCAGCAACTTCACTGCTACCTTCACACATAATTTTGAGAGCATCCCAAACAGCTTTAGCAGTTCCATATTTTTCCAATCTTTTCAGCACATCCATTTTGAGTGCTTGAGTCTGTTAGGATCAGTGATCTACGTTTGATTGATTAGAGAGTATTGCAGCGGAAATCAAACAATGAATTAGACAATTCACAAGAACACAATTGATATTCAATATAAAAGTAAACGGTTACAGAGAGAGAGAATTATGCGAAAGATATTTCATTCAATATGCACTTTCGTGGTAACAGAATGTCACACGTACAATTAGGTCCACATCTCTTATATAGGAGATGTGACGTCTGCTGATGTCACTTGATAGTGACATCTAACAGAATTATTCAAACTATTGATTGTTAACACAACTACTGAAGATGTCACACAACTGACATCTTCTTACAAAAATACTAAGTGTTAACTATCACTACAACTACTGAAAAGAAACTACTAAAACTACAACGACTGAAGAACATGCTCTTCAGTCGTTTTACAAGTACTGAAATAGAAAAGAAAACTACTGAAAGGAAACCATCACAACAACTGAAGAATGCTTCTTCAGCTGTTGTAACAAACTCTGAAGGCATCAGTACTTGTACGTGAACTTCCACTGTTGTCATCAACTGATGTCTTCAGCTGTTGTCTTCAGTCTTTGTACTTCAGCTGTTGATCTTCAGTACTTTAGTCTTCAGCTGTTGATCTTCAGACTTTGGTCTTCAGCTGTTGAAGTCTTCAGTACTTTGTTCTTCAGCTGTTGCTCTTCAGACTTTGTCAAACAGCTGATCAAGTCTTCAGCAGTTGTTGTGATGTCTGTGGGACTTAGAGGTTTTTCTGATCAGGCTCATTGGTTCTTTTAGTCCAACAAACTCCCCCTGAACCAATGCAGCCAAAACCTCTAAACTTATTGAAGATGTCCCACTTATTATGGCAGAAAGATTGGTCTTTTTGTCTTCTAGATCAGCTCAGAAGTGACCCATGTAAGCACAGGCCTGGGAAGAAGTCTCAATGATCTGTTTGGCAAAGGATGAATGGGAACTCTGTCTTAGGGAACTGGACACTGAGCTGTTACCCCATCCATGAGATCTACTTCCCAACAATGAGTTTGTATGACTCCCTTGTATAGGCCTCAAGGAAGGTTATTTGTTCCTCCATGGTAAGCTCTTCAGCTCCTCCTTCAAAAAGTGATTCTGGCCCATAATACTCAGATAGGTATTTGACCTGTTTCCCATTTTTGAGTTCCATAGTTGTTATTACTCTATAAGCAAATTCATCTGGGTGATTACCCTCTAAGAACAACTGGAGCTCATTCTTTCTAACTTCCTCAAGCCTCTTATATACTAACCCCTTTTTCACCATTTTATTCTCCAGCATCTTTTGTGGGGTTAGTTTAGCTTTATAGGCTTTCTTGAAGTCATCTAGGATTTCCAAGGTGATACTACAAAGACCAGTGAGATCACATCATCTACAATCTTCTTCACTTGGCCAATGTATCTCTGTGGAATGTTTTTCTTTTGAATCCTATGAGACACCCTGGGATCAGGCCAAATCCTCACTCTCTCCTTTTGATATTGAAATGTATGTTTAAGAGTGTATAACTTGAGAGCATGCTTCTTCATGTTGATGATTGAAGATGTGGCAGCATATGTTTTGTCAACTCTTCTCAACAGTTCCTCATCATGTTGTTTGTGAAGCTCTTCTTTTTCTAACTTCACTTTCACAGTTTGCCTTTGAGACTCAGGAGTAACTGTTGGAGGGTGACTTGTGGCCTTAGGCAATTGTATAATAGCTGAGATTGGCAACCTATCTCATCTTCATCATTATCTTCTTCATCTTCTTCTAGCCTCAGTACCCTTCTCTTCCTCTTCTAGGGTACATCATCGGCTATTGGTTTTGAGGGTAAGGGAATTGGTTTGGGGGTTGTGGTTGTGGTGGTTTTTGGGGTAAAGGGATTGTTTTAGTGGATTTTGGTGTGGGAATTTTGACAGGCTGTTCTAGCATTTTGGATGTGAGTTCGGCTTTAGATTGCTTGACTAGTTCAGTCCTGCTCCCAGCATCAGCTTCATTTAAGGCGTCAATAACCAATCCTTTGGTATATACTTCAGATGAATAGATCTTGGTGGTTATTGCCAAGATGCTGTCCCTGGACCATGCCTTGATTTCAATCAATGATCTACCAAGATACTTAGCTATGAACCTGATCATGATTTCTAGCCTTTCCCTTTCCAACACATAATAATTTGCCCATCTAGCTTGGATTTCTTCAATCTCCAATCTTCTTCTGAGTCAAGTTTTTTAGTGTCATGACCTTGCCTAAACAACTGATCAATAATGTTATCCATTGATCGGCTATGTTCGGCATCAGCCTCCTTCACCATTGTCTCCAAGTCAGTCTCCTTTTCATTCTTCCTTTTCTTGTATGTGACATGAAAGTCTTTAGTACTTTCAGTCACTTTCTCCATGTTAGCTTCCTTCTACTTCTCCTTCTCAGTCTCTTGCCTATCTACAATCCTCTTTCTTTTTGCTTTCACTGACTGAATCTCCCCCTTTTTGGTTGCATTGGTTGCAAGGGTTTGATTGTCAGAAAGCCTTTTGCTCACAACATCCTCTATCAAGGGTTGTATAACTGAGGGAAGCCTCTCATCAAGGGTTTTAATCACTATATCAGTGATAAGTGGTGTGATGAGAGGTAAGGAATGTTGAAAGATGGCAGCTATTTGCTCAGGGGGGTTTTGTCCCTGAGAAATAGTGCCAGAAGCAGAGGTAGGTTGCTGAGTGTTTTGGAGTGGCTCTGTGTATGGGAGACCTTCAGAGGAAGGTGCCATCTGTGGAGTTTGAGGGGTAGATGGTCTTTGATCCTGAGAAATTTTGGCAAGCAGCTCTTTGAGTCTGCTTACCTCATCCTCCGAATGCGGAAAGAAAGTCCATACAAATCTGGAGTAATCATCCACAATTACCAGACAGTATTTCTTCTTTGCCATGCTCATCACTCTCACAGGACCAAATAGATCCATGTGTAGTAACTGCAAGCAGGCAGTGGACTTAGGTTCTTCAATAGGAGGAAATGAGACTTTGTGCTGTTTTCCTTTTAAACAAGCAGTGCAGGTTTCATCACAGTGGAACTCCTTTATTGGTAAACCTCTCACTAAACTATTGTGGATCAGCTGATTCATGTTTTTGATATTAACATGACCCAGCCTTCTGTGCCACAGTTTAGATTCCTGAGAAGAGGCTTTGGAAAATAGGCAAGGATGGCCTTTGAGAGCTATTTTCTTGGAAAGATCTAAGGCATACACTCTTCCTGTCCTGTTGGCCCTCAGGAGAGTGTGATCATCCAACACCTTATCAATCAAATTCAGACCTTGGATGATAGAATCCTACAGTTCTGACTGGTGAAAAGAGCAACATGGCCTTTATCACACATTTGACTGACACTCAAGAGATTGTATTTGAGATTTTCCACATGATAAACATCATCAAACTTTATTTCCCCATTGGAGACAAAGCCTTTGCCAATGATGTAACCCTTAGCATCATTGCCAAAAGAAACAACCCCTTCTTTCCTTAAGAATAGTCATGAAGAAGAGAGTTGTTCCCTGTCATATGCATAGATCCTCCATTGTCTACATACCAGATGCTATTGGCATGCTGAAGAACCCTACAATCATAAACAATTAGTTAGTTTTTGAGACCCAAACCTTTTTTGGTTTTGGGTCTATTCACATCAACAGATGGTAAACTAACAGATTTGCTATGAATAACAGCTTGAGGGGATGGAGATGATGAAGAAGAAGAATCCTTTGGCATGGATTTTCTTCTCTGTGGTTTCAGCACAGGAGCATCTAATTGGTTGACTCTCCCCAATAGATGTTAAACCATCATAACAAGTTGTGTCTGATTTTGTGATAAAGCCTTCAGCTCATCAGACACATTAGTGCTTGAGATTGATGGATTCCTGTGTTGTACCATCTCCCTATGAGCAACCTCAGATGTTGCCTGATTAACCCCTAGCTTTTTGGATTTCTTTTTGGATTTAGGGGTCACAGGTTTTGATGTTGCTGGTACAAATTTGGTTTCAAACTCACTTTTCATTTTTATCCATTTGCTTTTTAATGTTCTCATTATGTTTGAGTTTGGAGCCCTTTTTATACGAGCAATCATCAGTAAGATGATTGAATAGCCACATAATTCACATGGCTTTTTCTTCATCTTAAGTTGATCATCTGCTGAAGAAGATGAAACTACTGAAGACTTATTCTTCAGCAGTTTGCTATCAGTACTAGCAGTTTTCTTCCCTTTAGTACATGCTTTCTTGATATCTTCTTCAGTAGTTTTCCCACCCTTTCTACTTGCAGTTTTCTTCCCTTTAGTACATGCAGTAGTTTGGGTTTGTTCTCTAGGTGTTATGACATGCTCTTTAGTACTTTCAGTACTTTGTGAAATACCACCTGGAGTGATCAACTTTTTGATCATGTGAGTGTCAGCATTTGAACCATCAACATCAGCTGATAGGTTCTGAGAGGAATTAATGTTGACTTCAACCTCTGATGGTGCTGTATCAGATAGTAAATCACATGATGAAAAGGATTGGTTATTGCTTTCTCCATCAGATTTTACCTCTGCTCTGGGAGTAAAATCTGTAGGAGGAGCAATGTGATTATAACCAATGCCAGACTTCATATTGGAAGCAGACTGCTTACTAAGAAGCATTTCAAAACCCTTGCAAGAATGTACCCATCGATCACACTCTACCTGGGTAGTTGCAAGTGCTTCTTTGAGGTCTTTGTACTTCTCTAGAAGTACCTCTTCCCTAGCCTTATCATCAGAGATTTGGCATTTAATTTTGTAAATCTCATCATTCTTATCATTAAGCACAGACTCAAATTCAGCTTTTCTTTTGGAAATTATTTGTTCTAGCTCAATGTTCTTGTTAATTAAAGCTACATTTGCTTCTCTAATAGATGCAAATGCAGCTATGCATGTTTCAGAACATAGCTTGGCTTTGGCCTCAGAGGATACCTGTGATACCTGTGGTGTGGAGGCACTAGAGGATGAGGTATCAGCAGACTCCAAAGCCATAAGAACAAGGTTTCCAAAAGGACTGTCACCACCATGTTGACCAGCACCAGAGAACAGTTGTTCATGACGAGACATATCATCTGGTAGACTGCTCCAGTCAACAACTCCTGGGGTGAAAAAGCTGTGTTGTAGAGGTTGAGATTGTTGATGAGATGGGAAGGTTGAGGTTCAGGTAATGCTTGTGGTTTTGTGCTATAAGAGCTTGAACCGGATTTGGCTGAGGCATGTAATAGCAGGGATAAGGATATGACATTGGATCCTGAGGGACAAAGTATGCAGGAGATATAGGGTGTGAATAATGACCAGAACTCGCAGGATGTTGCCCTTTGTTTTGTGGACTAGTGCTTGGAAAAGTCACAAAGGGTGCAGAGGAGTTAGATCCAGTTGATCTACACTCTCTTGCAAAGTGTCCAAGCCTTTGGCATTTGTGACACCTCAACTTACTCTTGACAAAACCAACTTTGGTTTTGCCAGAGAGTCCAGGAAATTCCTGCCATTTCTCTCGTAGAACTTTTGAGATCTGATATTAACTAAGGCCATTTGGCTTAGAATATCCATCTCTTCTAAATCATCATCAGCAATACCCTTCAGATCATCCATGATGAAGCATAAATTGTCACTATTATAGTTAGATTGACTATCAACACCAACAAATGCATGATCAGAACTGTTTGAAGAGAAATCTATATGCTCATCATAATTGCTTTCAGATGCAGCATATTCTGACTCATGACCAACCAAGGCAGTGTTCCCTGGTAGAAAGTCATCAGTGAGCTTTCCTGATGATGCCAGTTTCCTTTTCTGCTCTATCTCTCTCTCGAATGTAAGCAGTTTCCATGAAGTTGGGTGAGAGATAGGCTATCCAGATTTGCACTGGAGCGTAGGACAATAGTGTATGTGTCCCATCTCTCAGGCAGTGATCTGAGGAATCTGTTATTCATCTGGCTATTGGTGTATTCCTGTTTGACCATTTTCAGCTCAGAGATCAAACAACAAAAACGCTCAAACTGTTGAGTCAGTGTCTCACCCTTTCTGTGAGAGAATGTCTCATATTGTTGGGAAAGGATTCTCTGTTGTTTGCTAAAACCTCATCTGTTCCACCGAATTGTTCCTTCAGTGCATTCCAGAGGTCATTAGCAGTTTCATGATGCATAAGCCCTGAATAGATTTCATTAGGCAAAGCCATGGCCAGAATACCATGCGCTTTAGCATCAATCTCAAACAGTTTCCGATCCTCATCTGAGTATTGTTCCTTCTTCTTCGGAACCATTTGGTTGGTTTCCGGATTGTTCACCATAGGCTTATGTGGACCATGTACCACAGATGTCCAACAACCTGAACTGTTAACAGACAGGTGATGAAGCATCCTTCGTTGCCATATGTTATACTCAGTCCTAACCAGATTCAGAGGCTTGGTTGAGGAACCGGTATTGTGTGGGTCATTAGAAGGAGTAGTCATTCTCAGATTCAACCAAATTCAATTAAGCTTTAGCAGATTTAGAACAAAAACACAACAAACCAAATTGAACCAAGAGAGAGGTCAAAGTGAATAAACGAAAGCAGCAAAAACAATAATTTATAACCATTCTTGCAAATATGCTAATTCAATCAAACATAGATATCGAATAGCAGTTTCAATGATCAATTGTTAGATCGATGAATGATTAACCAGCTCTGATACCATTTGTTAGGATCAGTGATCTACGTTTGATTGATTAGAGAGTATTGCAGCGGAAATCAAACAATGAATTAGACAATTCACAAGAACACAATTGATATTCAATATAAAAGTAAACAGTTATAGAGAGAGAGAATTCTGCAAAAGATATTTCATTCAATATGCGCTTTTGTGGTAACAGAATGTCACACGTACAATTAGGTCAACATCTCTTATATAGGAGATGTGACGTCTATAGTGACATCTAACAGAATTATTCAAACTACTGATAGTTAACACAACTACTGAAGATGTCAAACAGCTGACATCTTCTTACAAAAATACTAAGTGTTAACTATCACTACAACTACTGAAAAAGAAACTACTGAAACTACAACGACTGAAGAACATGCTCTTCAGTCGTTTTACAAGTACTGAAATAGAAAAGAAAACTACTGAAAGGAAACCATCACAACAACTGAAGGATGCTTCTTCAGCTGTTGTAACAAACTCTGAAGGCATCAGTACTTGTACTTGAACTCCACTGTTGTCATCACTGATGTCTTCAGCTGTTGTCTTCAGTCTTTGTACTTCAGCTGTTGATCTTTAGTACTTTAGTCTTCAGTTGTTGATCTTTAGACTTTGGTCTTCAACTGTTGAAGTCTTCAGTACTTTGTTCTTCAGCTATTGCTCTTCAGACTTTGTCAAACAGCTGATCAAGTCTTCAGTAGTTATTGTGATGTCTGTGGGACTTAGAGGTTTTTCTGATCAGGCTCATTGGTTCTTTTAGTCCAACAGAGTCATAATAGAGTATGCTTTAAGATCAATTTTGATTTTCTTATAGTCATCTTCATCCAGAGTTAAGTCTTCAATTTGTATTCTAGCAGTCTTGTACAGTGCAGCTTGAGCTGTTGATAGAGTGACAGGAATATGTGGACCCTTACATATTGAGATCCAAAAGTTAGGATCTACACCTATGATATAATTTCTAAACCGTATTCTCCATTGTTTAAACTCAGATTTGTGTTTAAGCATGGGAGGTTTAGGTGTATGACCTAATTCAGAGTAACTGTTAGAATCCATGTTGATTTATGTAAGTATAGATTTAGTTGATTTTAAGATTGATTATGTTGATGAGTCCAACTTGTTCAAGCAGTTCTGTTGAGGTTCAGAATGAGTGTTCTTGCTGTTTGACAGGAGTATTTTTGCTGTTTGCTAAGTAGAGATGATAATATCTACTACTAGCAACTTGATTATCAGATCAATCGAGTTCTATAAAGTCTGTGCGCAGATCTAAAAGAGAATCGAGAGCCAAAGCTCTGATACCAATTGAATGGGATTGTGTAAGAGTGATATTCTTACTATGAATCGAATATGATAATCAAGTCAATGATTGAGTGGCGGAAACAAACAATCAAAGAACATTCAAACAAGAAAATTACTCATAAATGCTGTTTGTATTGATATATGAAAGTTGATAAGTTACAGAGAATAATTACAACAAAAATTCTCTATCTCTCAGCCTTCACCTCAGTACGAGGTTAACTATTCTATTTATAGGCAGACAAGATGCCTTTACAAAATGACTAAACTACCCCTGACCTATTACATCAAAAACTAGTCTTAGTCTTGATCCGCATCTCTGCTTGTTCATCCGCATTGACAAATGCGGATGAGATAATCTTGATCAGCATTTCCACTTGATCATCAGTATTAGTAGTTAGTCATCCGCATTGTTTAATGCGGATGAACAATTACATGTGTGCATTTGGTTTGTCATCCGCATTTGTCAATGCGGATGATCAAAGCCTAGTCCGCATCTTCTTTTGTTCTTCCGCATTAGTCAATGCGGAAGAGTAACGTGTTCAGTATTAGTATTATGTCTTACGCATTAGTCAATGTGGAAGAGTAAACACTTGCCCGCATCAGAGTTTTTGTCTTCCGCATTAACTAATACGGAAGATAACACTTGTTATTTTCTTGGCAGATCTTGATCCGCATTTCATCTTGGACTTGTGGGATTCCAGCTAAACAATCATCAATTCACCCATTGAGTTGGCATGTATGATCCTTTCAAGGTGCAATAATACTCCCCCTAAGGATTATACAACCTGGTTTTCCTCAATGTTTAGGAGGTGATTGATGTTGTGAAGATTCAGCTGGGTCTTCAGGAGGTAGTATGAATTCAGCTTTAGTGGGATCCAAGATGGCCTTGATCATGTTTACAAAATCAGTTGCTTCTGACATCCTGTCTCTACTCAGCACATGTATTTCATTCTGCTCATGTTGTAGATGGCTTTCATTGGTAACTTTTTCAGAGAAATAGGTTCCCATATGGAGATTGTGGAAAGACCATCTCTATGAATCAATAAACTCCCTCCCACATCCACTTCAAGCTTAATAATATTTCCAAGTTGCAGTGGTGTTTTCTTCTTCTTTCTTTTGTCTCTTTTAATATTTATTCTATCATAGGCCAGTTTCAAGAACTTGATGCATTTCAGAAAGAAGTGCATGTCTTGTTCAGCCAATTTGTTGTTTAATTCCCTCAAGTGCCTGTTATAAATGTAGTGGATGTATGATTCATCAAGTAATCTTACTTCATATCCACTAAATAGTCTTATGTCAGCTCCTTCTTTTCCTCCCCACTTCCTTTCTATCACCATCTCATAGGTTCTCTCATCATAGTACACGTTTAAGATGGGAGTGGAGGAATGAGTACCGAATACTACTTTTCTCTTCAATGACTCAGTTGGCTTTACCTTCAACTCAGGGAATACAATTTCCTCTGCTTCCATCTTTTTCTTCTTATCCAGGGAATGACAAAAGTTTTATCTTTTCTTAAGCAAATTGTCTTTAATGAATTGAAGTTGTTTGTTCTTCTGAACATCTTATGTATGTTCTCAAATTCATATCCCCTGAATATAGCCACATGATTGATCAGTTCAAGTTGAGCTAGCTCCTTCAAATCATGAATCTCAAGGGCATTTACTAGAGCTGAGTACTCTGTAAAGAATTGTACTAGCCCTGAGATTCTCTTCACCATGTTCCATGTGCTGTCATACTTCCATGCTATTATCTTCTAATCTACCTTCTCCTGGGAGTAGACACCCCTCTGATTAGTTCTACAGTAGTCAGTCCTTCTTGCAGCTTCAACTGAGATGGTTCTACAAACCATTCAGTGTATTTGTGGAGCACTGGGGCATGTAGTTCTTGGTCTTTTATGTTCAACAGCATATCTTCAGCTGACACTCTGCTTCTGTGTTTGGTCCTGGTCAATTCTTCTTCCAGTTTCTTGAGTTTATCTTTCTTTTCATTGATCAATTGAAGAGTTCCAGCCCTTAAAGAATTTGTCTTCATGTTGGCAATCCTTCTTTTTGTGAATCCCTGACTTGAGAGATATTCCTTCATTTCCTTATCAAACATGTTATAAGGATTAGGAAATACTGATTCATGGGATGAGGTTGATTTCTTCATTTGAGACAGCTTTTGTAGGGGACCCCTTCTTGGCAGTGGAATTTCTTACCTTGTAGATTTCTTCAAGGATGAGTCTTTGTGTTTTGGAGTATCTTTTGTCATTGTCTTCTCATATTCAGTGTCTATTGCTGGATCAAGCAACAACTTCACTTTCTCTTCCTCCTCTTTCATTCTCTCATAAATCATCCCAAACACCTCATCAGGATCATAGCCTTATTGATAAAAAACATGGCTTTAATCACGAAGTCATTAGTTTGAGCTTTGGTTACCATGTCTTCCACTGATTGTTCTTCTTTAATAGGACTGTCCATGAGAACATCCTTTTGAACTTCATATTCATCAGCAATTTCTCCTTCTTCTAAATCAATTGCTCTAGCCAAATTTTTCAACTGAGCTTCTGCCTGCACATGTTCTTCCAAAAATTCAGCAATTGCTGCTAAACTTCTTGGGTCATCTTTTTGTTTCTTTACTGGTTCTTATTCAGTTATTGGTCTCTTGCCTTTAGCTTTTTTAGCCAAACACTTCCTCTTTCGTGAGTAAGTTTGAAGTTGAGGGCTAGAGGTTTCAGTTTGTTCTTTTGGCTTAGGGACCTGTTCAGGTGTACTTGGCTCTTGATCCTTCATTTTCCTTTTCTCATTTTCTTTCTGTTCAGTTTCAGTTTCTTCTTTCCTTTCTTTATCATATCTTTCTTTGAGTTCTTCATTTTGTTCTTCAGTTAATGAAATATCAGGGATAATTTGCAGAGTTAATTCCTTTTCCAAAGGCACTGGTGATTTGGGAATAAAGACAATAGGCTCTGCCTCAGTTCTTTATTGTTTATGAATATCCAGAAATCATCATCAATGCTGAATTGCTCAGATGCAAAACTATCCAAAGCACTGAAGAGTTCTTCAAATTCACCTTTTTCAGAGTCTGAATAACCAGTGTTTCTAGAATACACTACCATGTATAGGCTCTGGTCTTTGATCTCAGTTTGACCTTCATCATCTACTTGTTCTTCATTCTGATCTATTACTTGGTCGTCATCATCATCAAAGTTTTCTTGTTTTTCTATCTCATCATCATCCTTCACTTCAGTTCTTTTGATCATCATTTCAAACTTGGATATTCTTTTGTCTTTGCTCTCAATTCCTTTTCAAGTTTTGAGATGATATCAGCTTGTTCTTCTATGATGTTTTCTTGTTCATCCATTGCAATAGTTTGTATTTCAAAAGTATCTACATGTCCACTCACTTCTTCTCTTAAGTGTTTCAGTGTAGCTTTTAAATTCTCAATCTCGTTGTCTTGTTCTTTTCCTTCAGCTGCATATTTCTCTTTAAGTTCTTTTAATTCACATTCTTTCTCATCCAGTTCCAGGATTCTGTCATTGATGATTCCTGCTCTCCTGTTTAAAGTTCTTTCCATCCTTTCCACTTTGAGTAACAACTCAGATATTAATTCATCTTTTTCATCAGGCCTGTTGATGTTGGATTCAGCATAGATCTCTCAAGGAGCAGCCTCAGAAGGTTCTTTCATAGCTTTGGTTTGATCATGATGATCCTCCTCATCGGAAGATGATTTGGATGATTTGGATGCACTTGTTGAACCTTCTATTTCAGCTGGGTGATCAAGTGATGATGGTAAAGGTTGTAAGGAGAAATAGGTGATTGGTGTGGTGATATAGGAGATTAATGATGTGGTGATATAGGTGCAGTTAAGTGGTAATTGGTGGTGTTGGGTATGGAGTTGAGAGTGGTGATGGTTGATATAATGTTTGAAGAGATGATTGTGGAGAAGGTTGTGGTATTTGTTGTGGTTATGGCATTAGTGATGGTATTGGTGATGGTATTGGTGGTGGTATTGGAGACTGTATCGAAGATGGTATTGGGGATGGTTGTGGAGTTGGTTGAGCTATTGGTTGTGGAGGTGGTTGAGCTTGACCTGCTTGATGTATTTTTTGAAGCATCCAAGGAAGAAGTGGTGAAGGGGCACCACTGTAAAAGTTCCTTGGGTCCTTCTTCTTGATGTACTTATAGGATCTTGCACAATAATGAGGAATGTTAAGCACAGGTCCTTCATTAACAATGTCATGAAATGATTCATTCATTAGACATTGAATGAATCTGGGGTACATTAGAAACTTGTATCTCAACCCTTCTTGAATGTTGGAGATTAGGCCATTGAATACATTTGCAGACATGTTAAACCGTCTATTGGTGCAGAGAGCACAAATTGCAGAAGATGTGAGGACTGGAATGTCATTCCATCCTGTTTTCCTTTTAGCCAGACAATGTGGGAACATATGAATTAGGAATCCCCAAGGCAGATCCACTAATCATTTGACTATCTGTTTTGCTTCAAAACTCCCTTCATAACCAATTTCAGAGAAAAATATGGTTATTTCCTCATCATCCAATTCAAGAGGATCATCTACATTATCATTGAATTGCAGAGATCTTCTAACTGATTCTTCTGTGATCCTCAGAGTGAGTTCATTCTTAATTCTCCCAGTTAGAATTTTCAGTCCATCCTCTTCAACCACTTCAGCTGATTCCCAGAATGATGTAACACCCCGAAATTTCTACTTAAACGGAAGGAAAAGAAAAGTAAGTGGAAGGAATGGAAATTGTGCACAAATGGAGGGAGAAAAAGTGTACAGAGTACAATTTTATTATTTTAAGATATTAAGGGCATGGTTGCCCATTCTTCCTTCTTCATCATCTTCTTCACGGCTAAAAAGAAGAAGAGAGAGAGAGAGAGCTCGGTTCTAGAGAGAGAAAGAGCAAGAAGAAGCTGAAAAAGGTATGTCTTCTCTTCCTTGAGCCCGGTTTCAGTTGAGTACTGAGTTCTTGACCGAAGTTCTGGTTGTTTAGAGTTTATTTTCGGGATTCAAGGAGTTGAATCGAAGTGGGTCTTGAACGGGAAGAGTGTTGCTCAAAAGCTTCTAAAGGTGAGTTTTTAGAACCCCTCTTTTATGGATTTTCAATTGATTTAGGGCTATTATGCATACCAAGTGATGTTTTCATGTAAACCATGGATTTATAGATTTATGTCCGAATGTTGTATGTATGTATGCATGTAATAGTGATGATTATGGGTTAGATATGATGTTTAGCATACTTAGATGGCCTTAGTATGTTAGATTTGTGTTTGGGTATGCTTAGAATGATTATCGGGTGAAAATTGTAGCCTGGGAAAGGATTTCAGAATGTTTCGATGAACATGAACAGTGGTTCATGCGCCTAAATATGTCCATGCGTCCGGCATGAGAGACCAGACACCAAGTGTTGGCCATGTGCCCAGCAGATGGCCCATGCGCCCAAAGCAGATGGCCCATGCGCCCAGCATTGGCCATACGTCCAAGTTGCTAGCCATGCACCCACATATGGCCCATGCACCTAAGTTATGCCATGCGCCTAAGTCATGCCATGCGCCTGACTTATACCATGCGCCCAAAGTGTTATAGTTAAGTGTTGATGCGCCTAAACAGGGTAGAAACGCCCAAATAGTACTCATGTGCCTAGGTTAATTTATACTTAGAATTTTATGCACATGCGCCTGGAAGGTCCCATGCGTCCACTTTGGACTTGAGGTTTTCCAAGTGGATTTCAAGGGTAAAATGGAAGATAGGCCTGGTTATGATATGATGGCTTATGTTTGAGGTGTGTTGTGTATGTATGAGGTGCCTGTATGATGATGATGTGTATGTTCCATATTATGTACGTATGTCTTCCCTTGGCTTTGCGTTGACGTTAATAAATGTAGTGAAAGTATTATGAAATGTAATGTGGAAGATAATGAAAAGAGGAACGTAATGAATGCATGCATGTATTAATGAATAAAAGAGAAAGTACAGAGAGGCTTGAAATCAATATGTACAGAGGTGCACGGCTCTAAATGCCTTAACTCTACTGCGTGAGGTTCACCAAATCCGAAAGTGTGCATGCAAGGGTTCCAGTCTTTGTGACTGACCTTCAGAGGTGTTACCCATGACGGTGGGGGTGTTGTTACCCATTTCTATGGGGGTGTTACCCACGACGGTGGGGGTGTTGTTACCCACGACGGTGGGGGTGTTGTTACCCATTTCTATGGGGGTGTTACCCACGACGGTGGGGGTGTTGTTACCCACGACGGTGGGGGTGTTGTTACCCATTTCTATGGGGGTGTTACCCACGATGGTGGGGGTGTTGTTACCCATTTCTATGGAGGTGTTACCCACGATGGTGGGGGTGTTGTTACCCATTTCTATGGGGTTGTTACCCATGACGGTGGGGGTGTTGTTACCCATTTCTATGGGGGTGTTACCCACGACGGTAGGGGTGTTGTTACCCATTTCAATAGGGGTGTTACCCACGACGGTGGGGGTGTTGTTACCCATTTCTATGGGGGTGTTACCCACGATGGTGGGGGTGTTGTTACCCATTTCTATGGGGGTGTTACCCAAGACGGTGGGGGTGTTGTTACCATTTCTATGGGTGTGTTACCAACGATGGTGGGGGTGTTGTTAGCCATTTCTATGGTGGTGTTACCCATGACGGTGGGGGTGTTGTTACCTGAGTTATGTATAACTTCAGGGGTGTGGCATAAAGCCAAGAATAGTTACGAGGTGAGCGACTCTGTGTTGCAACAGACTCGGATGGAAGAGATGGTTGTACAGAACGAACGTATGAAAGAACGTAAATGAATTACAGTAATAATGTACATAATAGGATCCTTGTCATTCGACCTCAGTAATCGTGGCTGAGTGCCACGAAGAGGTAAAGCCTGATCGGATCTAGTAAGAGAAATGAACGATAATGTAATACGTTGAATGAACAAAGTTAATGAACGTAATGATGAAGATAATAATGATATTATCTGTATCTACGTATGATGCATGATCACAAATGACATAAAGTACAGTATGTTTTGAAATAAAGTAAAGAACAGTTTTTAACTCAAAAAAGTATGTTTATTATAAAACTAGAACTCACTCAGCGTCGCTGACTTTTGTATGCATGATAGTTGGCAGATATATGTTGATGCTGAGGAGTTGAAGGCATGGATGCATAAGCTACTGGGAGTATTTTGAGGCTGGCATCCGTATTTGACATGTCATGTATTTTGAGATGAAAATTAATGTTGTAATGGACATGTTTTTAATGATAAATGAACATTTTAAATTCCGCTGCAAAATTAATGTATGTTTTCTAATGTTTTATGTGCGATGAAGCACCAGCTGTGGGGTGCCCGGGAACGGGGCCTTACAAGTTGGTATCAGAACAAAAGTTTATGTGAATTGGGTAAATATTTTGAAAACCTAATCTTAAACTGAGAATGGGACTGAAAGGAAAAGGGATGTCAGTCCTAGTAGCTACGTGCAAAGGTTTTATGTAAACGTTTTATGTAAGTTAATGTTAACGAAAATTATGTGCGCATGGCTTGTGTGCTAATGTGTAGATTTAGATATTGATGTTGTTGGGATAGGAAATGCTTGGGGTATGAAGAGTAAAGTAAGTGGCTAATCACAACTGGCCACTGTAATTAGGGACTTACTATACTTGACATAAACTGAGTTATTACCTTGAATGACCGCGTTAGTGTTTGAATCTTATAGTGTGTTAGAAGATGGTTAGCGGCATATCTTCGAAAGTTTCACGAGGTGGAGGTGGTGGTGGACGTGGTGCTGAACCACGGGTCACAGAGCTGAAGGAGCAGCCCATGAGGAACCCAAGACCCCTCATCAGGAGGGCGGTGATGAGAATGCTAATCAGAGAGCCTCGATGAGAGAGGCAGTCAGGGAGGAAGTGCATGAGGTCACGCAGACGATCCTACCGTCTATGGTGACTAAAGTTATGAAGGCTATTAAAGATGGGGAGAGACAGGAAAGGGTAGATCTTCGGGCGAAAGGAGACGAACCGAGACTGAAACGGTTTTATTCGATGACGAAGAGGACGAAGAGAAAGAGCCTGCGCCGGAGACGGCATGAGGCTGTAATTATTGGGCGTTTCAATGATGCAAGCCCCCAGCTTTTGATGGAAACAACACTACTGCTGCTGCTCACTGATGGGTGAGAGAGATGGAAGCGGTATTGAATATTAGCGAGTGTCGGGAGGATCAGAAGGTGAAGTTTGCTGCCCATTCTTTTGTGGACTCAGCCTTGAGTTGGTGGGACAATATCGTCCAGGTTGAGGGAAGCAGGGCTATCGGGAGGATGCGATGGCCAGAGTTGAAAAGGCTGGCGATTGAGGAATTCTATCCTCATTGTGAGTTGGACAAAGTTGAAAGAGAGTTCTTGCAGCTGGAGGCGGGAACGATGACACATCAGCAATATACCGCTAAATTCTATGAGATGGCATGGCTGGTGCCAGATCAGGTGACACCTCTTTCGCGAATGATCAAGAGGTACATTCAGGGCTTGCCGACAGACATCCGTAGGCATATGATCGCTGCCCAACCGAGCACGTTTAGGTCGGCGGTTGATTTGGTGGGAAGGTTGTATGATGAAAGATCTGTGATGGTGACTAAAAGTATCAAGAAAGGATAGGATGACCAAGAATGGAACGAGAAGCGATTGGAACGTGGCGGAGCCGCTCCAGGTGGCAAAGGTGCACGAGTGGATGATTAGCATGTGGTCATAACTGGTGCGGGGTCGAAAAGGTGTGACAAGTGTGGACACAGGCACCCCGGGGAATGTAGACTGGGGGCAATGTCTATTTCCGTTGTGGGAGGACCGACCTGTGGCGAAGAACTATGGTATGGGGAGGTGTTATTCCTACGGTGAGGAAGGTCACGTGAGCAGGGATTGCAAGAAGCCGAGAGCGGAAGGTTCGGGAACGAAGAAGATTAGAGGAAGCTCCGGTACGAGGAAGGAGAACAGAGGGTGAGGCTAGAGCCTTCGCTATGACCGAGAGGAGGCTAGGTCAGACTCCGAGGTAACGTCAGGTACGTTCTTGCAAGTTTAGATTTACGCATCTATTCATTAATTGTGATGTTAGTAGTAGTTTTGTTGCCGCTATTTTCTGTGATGTTGCACGTTAGGGGTAGGAAGATCGATGAGCCCTTTGATGTAAGAATTGTTGTTAGTAAGTCTACCAGGTTACCTAATGCCCTAGAGGATTGCGCGATTGAATTGAGAAAGAGCGTTTGTTCCTGCTAGGCTGTTCAAGATAGACATAGGTAGGTAGACATGCATCTCTGGGTGAGTTGATCAGTAGTCTATGACTTAAACCCCAAGTGTTGCACGAAGATGGATTGATCAACCATGCACAACCAGAGTTTGGTGACGACCTATGACAATGAAGTATGAGGAAGGCTTTGACCAGGAGAGCGATTGCTTGATTTGAAATCGAGTAAAGCTAGTACTAAAGTGTAAGGGGTCATTCCTAGTTGTTGTTCAGGTAGGGGAAGCGACACATCGACAGGAGCTACCCGATGAGTTAAGTGGAATTCATCTGATGTTCCATGCATCTAGTCTAAGAAAGAGCTCAACCGATGAGGATATGATCATGCTACTAGAGAACACTGAGATGGATGGAGTATCCAACCACAAGGAGCAACTGGTGACCACTACTAATAAGAAAGAGAGAATAGACCAAGGAGGATGATGGTTTCACTTGTGCGGGTGTAGTGAAGCCTAAAGAGATTTGAGTTTAAATGCAAGATCAAAGAAGAGGTGAGACAGTGTTAACCGTAACTATTTGAGAAGCGGCAGGTTTCGGGGACGAAACCTCTTTAATGGGGGTAGACTTGTAACACTCCGAAATTTTTACTTAAACGGAAGGAAAAGAAAAGTAAGTGGAAGGAATGGAAATTGTGCATAAATGGAGGGAGAAAAAGTGTACAGAGTACAAATTTTATTATTTTAAGATATTAAAGGGCATGGTTGCCTATTCTTCCTTCTTCATCATCTTCTTCACGGCTGAAAAGAAGAAGAGAGAGAGAGAGCTCGGTTCTAGAGAGAGAAAGAGCAAGAAGAAGCTGAAAAAGGTAAGTCTTCTCTTCCTTGAGCTCGGTTTCAGTTGAGTATTGAGTTCTTGACCGAAGTTCCGGTTGTTTAGAGTTTACTTTCGGGATTCATGGAGTTGAATCAAAGTGGGTCTTGAACCGGAAGAGTGTCGCTCAAAAGCTCCTAAAGGTGAGTTCTAGAACCCCTCTTTTACGGATTTTCAACTGATTTGTGGCTATTATGCATACCAAGGATGTTTTCAAGTAAAACCATGGATTTACAGATTTATGTCCGAATGTTGTATGTATGTATGCATGTTATAGTGATGATTATGGGTTAGAGATGATGTTTAGCATGCTTATATGGCCTTAGTATGTTAGATTTGTGTTTGGGTATGCTTAGAATGATTATCGGGTGAAAATGGTAGCCTGGGAAAGGATTTCAGAATGTTTCGATGAACATGAACAGTGGTTCATGCGCCTAAATAGTGTCCATGCATCCGGCATGAGAGACCAGACACTAAGTGTTGGCCATGCGCCCAACAGATGGCCCATGCGCCCAAAGCAGATGGCCCATGTGCCCAAAGCAGATGGGCCATGCGCCAAGCAGTTGGCCATACGTCCAAGTTGCTGGCCATGCGCCCAGCATATGGCCATGCGCCTAAGTTATGCCATGCGCCTAAGTCATGCCATGCGCCTGACTTATGCCATGCGCCTGACTTATGCCATGCGCCCAAAGTGTTATAGTTAAGTGTTGATGTGCCTAAACAAGGCAGAAACAACCAAATAGTACTCATGCGCCCAAGTTAATTTATACTTAGAATTTTATGCTCATGCGCCTAGAAGGTCCCATGGGTCCACTTTGGACTTGAGGATTTGTAAGTGGATTTCAAGGGGTAAAATAGGAAGATAGGCCTGGTTATGATGTGATGGCTTATGTTTGAGGTGTGTTATGTATGTATGAGGTGCTTGTATGGTGAAGATGTGTGTTTTTGTGTATGTTCCTTATTATGTACGTATGTCTTCCCTTGGCTATGCGTTGAACGTTAATAAATGTAGTCAAAGTATTATGTAACATAAAGTGGAAGATAATGAAAAGAGGAATGTAATGAATGGATGCATGTACAAATGAATAAAAGAGAAAGTATAGAGAGGCTTGAAAGCAATATGTACAGAGGTGCATGACTCTAAATGCCTTAAGCTCTACCGCTTGAGGATCAACAAATCCTAATATGTGAACGTAAGGGTTCCGGTCTTTGTGACTGACCTTCAGGGGTGTTACCCACGACAGTGGGGGTGTTGTTACCCATTTCTATGGGGGTGTTACCCATGACGGTAGGGGTGTTGTTACCCATTTCTATGGGGTGTTACCCACGACGGTGGGGGTGTTGTTACCTATTTCTTTGGGGGTGTTACGCATGACGGTAGGGGTGTTGTTACCCATTTTTATGGGGGTGTTACCCATGATGGTGGGGGTGTTGTTACCCATGTCTATGGGGGTGTTACCCACGACGGTGGGGGTGTTGTTACCCATTTCTCTGGGGGTGTTACCCACGACGGTGGGGGTGTTGTTACCCATTTCTATGGGGGTGTTACCCACGACAGTGGGGGTGCTGTTACCCATTTCTATGGGGGTGTTACCCACGACGGTGGGGGTGTTGCTACCCATTTCTATGGGGGTGTTACCCACGACGGTGGGGGTGTTGCTACCCATTTCTATGGGGGTGTTACCCACGACGGTGGGGGTGTTGTTACCCGAGTTATGTATAACTTCGGGGGTGTGGCATAAAGCCAAGAATAGTTATGAGGTGAGCGACTCTGTGTTGCAACAGACTCGACAGAGGTCTTTGACCATGAGATGAGATATGAGGTGAGCGACTCTGTGTTGCAACAGAATCGGATGCAGTTCAATCGCTGTGATTGACTCGTATGGGATCTTTGTCGCGTATCACGGTGCTGTGTCAGTCTTCGGACATCAGTCGGGGGTTTGTGAGCAGGCCCCGACACAGCATTAGCTTTTGAGCATGAGTCGGGATATTGCAAGAGACAAGATTCGAGTAATAAAGAGTAATGAACAAAAGATCAGGTATGGAAGAACGAACGTATGAAAAAACGTAAATGAAAAAACGTAAATGAATTACAGTAATAATGTACGAAATAGGATCCTTGTCATTCGACCTCAGTAATCGTGGCTGAGTGCCACGAAGAGGGTAAAGCCTGACCGGATCTAGTAAGAGAAATGAACGATAATGTAATACGTTGAATGAACAAAGTTAATGAAAGTAATGATGAAGATAATAATGATATTATCTGTATGTACGTATGATGCATGATCACAAATGACGTAAAGTACAGTATCTTTTGAAATAAAGTAAAGAATGGTTTTTAACTCAGAAAAGTATGTTTATTATAAAACTAGAACTCACTCAGCGTCGCTGACTTTTGTATGCATGATAGTTGGCAGGTATATGTTGATGCTGAGGAGTTGCAGGCATGGATGCATAAGCTACTGGGAGCATTTTGAGGCTGGCATCCGTATTTGACATTTCATGTATTTTGAGATGAAAATTAATGTTGTAATGGATATGTTTTTAATTATAAATGAACGTTTTAAATTCCGCTACAATATTAATGTATGTTTTCTAATGTTTTATGTGCGATGAACCACCAGCTGTGAGGTGCCCGGGAACGGGCCTTACAAATGACCTGATCGGATTCTCATAGATTGTTGGTCTTACTGTCATGGCATATGCTACCCTTGTGGTAGATAAGAATCTTGTCATATCTCTAAGACCTTCGGCTTCAGGCACATAAGGGTTTAGATAACCGCTGACGTTATGGAGCTTGCTCCGTGTAAGATTTGCCATGTAATCTGCACAAGAGACATGTGTGTTAGTTAACAATTTTGACTTTAACTTTGCTTTGATTTGATAATGTGACTTTGAATTGTTACACAATTTTCTTTTTCACTTTTCTCTGTTTTTTGCAGTAAACATGATTATCATGTTTTCAATATCAGTTGAATTCATATTAATTTATATGTTTATTGAGATCGAAAATGTGTATTACATCTCATTAATGAGTTTGATTTTGGTGTTCTTCAATAATTTTCTGGTTCAATGTTCGATTTAGCGTAACAGTCCGAGACTTAGGTTTTGGTTTCAAAATCTGTTGAAGTTATACCTTATCTTCGAAACGACTGTGGTTCTGAATCGATGACAAGAATGTTTAAAATGAACACAACAAAATCTTTGAATGTTTGTGATGATGATGATGATTGATGGTGTGTACTGTCGGTTTGCGCTCATCTCACTCTAAGTTCTATCAAATTTGAAAAGTATTAAATGGCCCGTTTGAATTCCTTTAAATAGTCAAATAATACAATTTGAGAATTTTTATAAGTTTGCAAGCAAATACAGTCAACACTTTAGTAAATGCTGAAGGTTAATTTGTTTAATTTTGTTCATCCGCATTTGTTGACTATAGCAAATACGGAAGATGAACTTTTGACATTGACAGTCCGCATTTGACTACTTTTGGTCATCTGCATTTGTGATTGTAGCTAATGCAGAAGGCTTAATTTTTGACTGACTATCCGCATTACTCTACTATTACAAATGCGGAAGTTTTGTTTCTTAATTTTTATTCTATCCGCATTTGTGTACTGTTGCAAATGCGGAAGTTAAACTTGAAATTTTGGCTTTCCGCATTTGTGTTGTAGTAAAGGCGGAAGAACAACATTGTATTAGTATTGTAAAAAATGTGGTTGAGTTGCTTGTTTTACCATATCCGTATTTGTACAGTAGCAAATGCGATAGAACAAAGTCCATTTGTGCAACTACAAATGCGGTTGACAAGTCAACACAACACTGTAGCAAATGCGATACAGACCTGCTAATACGCATTTGTTAACTGTATCAAATGCGGTAGAGTAAACTTCACATTCAGTTCACACACTAATGCGGTAGAGTAAAATCATTGTCCGCATTAGTTGCACTTCAAAAATTATTGTTAGCTGCATTAGTTACATGAATGGGTTACCTTCACCCCCATTAACTAATGCACTTACCTGCATTACCTTTTGAATTTAATCAAAAGTTAATGTGATTGAATTGATTATTCATCTAATGAAGAGGTGTCCTTGATTGATTTTCTTATGAAGTTGGCTGTTGAAGTTGTCAATTTTTCCTTGGATTGACTTGTATGTCACAACTAATACAAGTTTCCCAATCTTGACAAATCTTGGGCTTATCATGCTTCTAAGAATCTACATAAGCTAGGATATAATGGTAAAACTTATTGCAACAACACCACTAACACTAAAACTCTTTTTGTTTTGTTTTTCAAAAATTTAGTTAATAAACAAAAACTTAGACTTACTGAAACCTTTTAAATTACTCCCCCTAAAGTTTATATCCACATTTGCAGAGAAACTTTAAAGATTTAAAAGTTTTGAATATTATTTTGATTAATATTAATAATGAAGAGAAAAATCTCTTTGTAGGGATCATATCAATCTTACATTACACATGTGCATCCTTTATGATTAAATGGACATGATTATGAACTTGAATATTGAAGGTATCTTTGTCCTCTTAAGCTCTTACCAGGTTGATATTTTGATGCGAATGATTTTTATCATGTTTTGGTTAATTTATTATTCAATGTGTACCTAACACACATAAGCATCAAATGATCAACCCTCCTTATACAATGCATGGTAGAACTTTTTCACAACTTTTCTTACCAGGTTACTTAAGTCATGAAATCTCATTTTCACTGATCCTCATTGGGATTCTTTTAATTTGATCTTTTTTCATGTTGATCCAATTCGGATTCTTTTCACTTCACTTTGGAAGGTGATCCATGATAGGATTCTTTTGTTCATTCACTTGGAATGTATTACTTTGTTGATTCATCCAATTTTTGGATGTGTTCCACATTGGGAATCTTTTGAATCATGACCTCTGCACTATGTGCAAGTTTCATCAGGTCTTTGCTTAGCAAAACAAAGATGAAACATGATGTGGTGAAAGAGATTCAGAAAGTATCATTACCTGGTGTGTTTAGGCTACTACACACACATGCATTCACATAAGCCAATACATACCTGTACTTTGTAATGAGTGTTTCACAATTGAATATGTTTTTAATTCATCACTGCATGTATCTTTTCTTCCAAGTTGAGCCTACCAACATATGTGGTAAGTCATTTCAGTCTTTTCTCCCAAAATTCTTTTCTTCATAAAACTTGATTTCTCTTTGTGTTTTTTTTGATGTTTTAAATTTAAATTTTTTTTTGATGTTATTCATAGTTTTTACTCAAAGTTAATCATTCCAATTGACTGAACCAAAAATTCAAACCTACTAGGTTCAAATGCCTTGGTAAACAAATCACCTAATTGATTTTCTGTTGGTACTTGAATCAATTTGATTAAACCTTTTTCAGCATAGTCTCTCAAAAAATGATATCTAATTTCAATATGTTTTGTTTTTGAATGCTGAACTGGATTATTAGTTATAAAGACAGCAGTTGTGTTGTCAATAGAAATTGGTGTATGCAAAAAGTTAAAACCATAATCAAGCATCTGGTTTTGAATCCAGAGAACTTGAGAGCAACATGCTGAAGCAGCAATATACTTAGCTTCTGCTGTGGACACAGACACATTTGTCTGCTTCTTACATTGCCAGGATACTAGTTTGGGACCAAGAAATTGACAACCGCCAGAAGTGGATTTTCTGTTGAAGTTGCATCCTCCATAATCACTGTCTATGTAGGCATAAAGATTAAATTCTCCTTCCTTTGGATACCATAATCCGAGAGCTGGTTTGCCCTTCAGATATCTGAATATCCTCTTGACTGCGTTCACATGTGATTCTTTTGGATCAGCTTGATATCTAGCACACACACAAACACCAAACATAATGTCTGGCCTACTGGCTGTTAGATACATAAGTGAACCTATCATTGATCGATAGTGAGTTTGATCCATTGATTTGCTTTTTGGGTCAGGTCCAATCTTCACTATAGTATCTACAGGAGTTTTGATAGACTGACAGTCAGCAAAGTGGAATTTCTTCAGCATGGTTTCTACATATTTTGATTGATTGATGAAGATTCCATCAGCTGTTTGCTGCACTTGCACTCCTAGAAAGAATGTGAGTTCCCTCATAGCACTCATTTGGAACTTTGAATGCATAAGATCTTCAAATTCTTTGCAGAGTTGCTTGTTTGTCGAGCCAAATATAATGTCATCCACGTAGATCTAGACTAACAGCATGTCTTTTCCTCTTATTCTGCTGAAGAGAGTCTGATCAATCTTTCCTCTTTCATACCCATGTTCAAGAAGAAAGGATGATAGAGTCTCATACCACTTTCTTGGAGCTTGATGAAGACCATACAGAGCTTTGTCAAGCTTGTACACTCTGTGAGGGAAATCTGGATCTTCAAAGCCAGGTGGTTGACTTACATAGACTTCTTGAGCAATCTTTCCATACAAGAAGGCACACTTTACATCCATTTGATAAACAGTAAATTTCATGGACGCAGAATATGCAAGAAAGATTTTGATTGCTTCTAGTCTGGTAACAGGAGCAAACACTTCGTCGTAGTCAATTCCTTCTTCCTGAGTGTATCCCTGTGCCACTAGTCTTGCTTTATTTCTGATGACTATCCCTCTATCATCAGTCTTGTTCCTGTACAGCCATCTGGTACCGATAGGGTAATGTCCTTCGGGAAGATCTACCAGCTGCCATACTTCTTGTTTCTTGAATTGAAGCAATTCTTCCTGCATTGCTTCAATCCAACTATTGTCTTGAAGCGCCTCTTTGATGTTTTTGGGTACTGTTTGACATAGAAAGCAGGAGAACAAATAGATGTTTGCAATACTGGAGTTGCTTCTTGTCACTCTCTCATTAAGATCACCAATAATGGTTTTAAGTGGATGATTCTTGTGTATTCTTGTGGTTGGAATGGTGTCACTAGCAATAGTTACATCAAGTTTGGAGATATTCAGTTCATTATGGTCAGAGGCACAATCATCTTGTATTGTTGTTGAATTATGAAGATTGTCAACTTCTGTTTCAGTAACTGCTACATCTTCAGTAGCACTGAGGTTGCTTGCATCATCTGAAGTACCTTGAGCATCTTCTGGATGAGAAGCCTGTTTTTTGATTTCTGATCTCATGTGACAAGTCATCTGAGTGAGATGGTACTAGGCTTGGACCTTCTTCAGAAGAAACACTAAGGTTTTGTGACAAGTGTCTGATGGGATCAGCTTGAAGAGGAACATCTTCATTCATATGTTCATCAGATGTAGGTGAAATCAATGGATAATTTTCTCTTCTTTCCACAATTGATGAAGTATCACCTGAATGTATATTTCCTGCATTAGACAAGTGAAATTGGTCAAATGATTTAGTAAAAGTGTCAATATCAAACAACCAATAAGGACCATTTGTAGATTTGGGAAACGAATGTTCCTTGAATTGAAAATTTGTGGATTCATCGATAATGTTCAGGCTAGGATTGAACACTCTATAAGCCTTTGAGACGGAAGAATAACCTACAAAAAATCCTTCATCAGACTTAGATGAAAATTTTCCCAAATGATCTCGGGTGTTTAATATTGAGACTGGACAACCAAATGATTTGAGGGATCCAATAAATGGTTTCCAATGAAATATCAGTTCATAAGGTCTCATGTTACTTTCTTTAACAATCAGAGTTCGATTTTGCACAAAGCACGATGTGTTAACTGCTTTTGCCCAGAAGGTGATTGGCAGTTTAGCATCGGCTAGCATCGTTCTTGCTGCTTCAATTAGTGTTCTATTTCGCCTTTCAGCTACCCCATTTTGTTGAGGAGTTCTAGCTGCACTGAATTGATGGGCAATGCCTTTGGTTGCACAAAAGGAACTCATATTTTCATTTTTTAACTCTGTACCATTATCACTTCTTATTATTTTGACTTTGAGATCAAGTTGATTTTCAATTTTAGTGATAAATTCTTGAATGATTTGGGATGCTTCATTTTTATGAAGTAGGAAGAACACCCATGTGAATCGAGAAAAGTCATCAATGATCACTAAACAATATTGTTTCTTTCCCATACTCATTACATGAGTTGGTCCAAACAGATCCACGTGAAGTACTTCAATGGAGTATTGTTAGTGTTCACCAGCTTGGTTTTGTGAGATGATTTGCGTTGTTTTTATTTGAGGCACGCTGAGCATTGATCAATAAAATTGAATTCCTTTTGAGGAAGACCAATTACATGGTTTGCTTTGACTAAGTTGTTTATATTTTTAAAGTTAGTGTGCCCCAAACGTCTATGCCAAAGCTGTGACTCATCAAATGATGCTTTAGACAAAAGACATGTTTCTTTGTTAGGTGATGCAGAACACAGGTTTAAGACATATGTATTATTCTTCCTCGGAGTATTTAACACAACCCATTCTTCAGGAATCTGAAATCCAAGTTTCAAAATGTAGCAGTGAGTGTCTGTAAAGTGAGTGGAATATTTTTTGAAGAGTTGCAGCCCTTAAAGAATTTGTCTTCATGTTGGCAATCCTTCTTTTTGTGAATTCCAGACTTGAGAGATATTCCTTCATTTCCTTATCGGACATGTTATAAGGATCAGAAATAATGATTCACGGGATGAGGTTGATTTCGTCATTTGAGACAACTTTTTTAGGGGACCCCTTCTTGGCAGTGGAATTTCATACCTTGTAGATTTCTTCAAGGATGAGTCTTTATGTTTTGGAGTATCCTTTGTCATTGTCTTCTCATATTCAGTGTCTATTGCTGGATCAAGCAAAAACTTCACTTTCTCTTCCTCCTCTTTCATTCTCTCATAAATCATCCAAAACACTTCATCAGGATCATAGCCTTGATTGAGAAAAAACATGGCTTTAATCATGAATTCATCAGTTTGAGCTTTGGTTACCATGTCTTCCACTGACTGTTCTTCTTTAATAGGACTGTCCATGAGAACATCCTTTTGAACTTCATATTCATCAGCAATTTCTCCTTCTTCTAAATCAATTGCTCTAGCCTACTTTTTCAACTGAGCTTCTGCCTGCTCATGTTCTTCCAAAAATTCAGCAATTGCTGCTAAACTTCTTAGGTCATCTTTTTGTTTCTTTGCTGGTTCTTCTTTAGTTATTGGTCTCTTGCCTTTAGCTTTTGTCAGCCAGATACTTCCTCTTTCGTGAGTAAGTTTGAAGTTGAGGGCTAGAGGTTTCAGTTTGTTCTTTTGGCTCAGGGACTTGTTCAGGTGTACTTGGCTCTTGATCCTTCATTTTCCTTTTCTCATTTTCTTTCTGTTCAGTTTTAGTTTCTTCTTTCCTTTCTTTTTCATATCTTTCATTGAGTTCTTCATTTTGTTCTTCACTTAATGAAATAGCAGGGACAATTTGCAGAATTAATTCCTTTTCCAAAGGCACTGGTGATTGGGAATAAAGACAATAGGCTCTGCCTCAGTTCTTTGATTGTTTATGAATCCAGAAATCATCATCAATGCTGAATTGCTCAGATGCAAAACTATCCAAAGCACTGAAGAGTTCTTTAAATTCACCTTTTTCAGAGTTTGAATAACCAGTGTTTCCAGAATACAGTACCATGTCTAGGCTCTGGTCTTTGATCTCAGTTTGACCTTCATCATCTACTTGTTCTTCATTCTGATCTATTACTTGGTCGTCATCATCATCAACCTTTTCTTGTTTTTCTATCTCATCATCATCCTTCACTTCAGTTCTTTTGATCATCATTTCAAACTCGGATATTCTTTTGTTTTTGCTCTCAATTTCCTTTTCAAGTTTTGAGATGATATCAGCTTGTTCTTCTATGATGTTTTCTTGTTCCTCCATTGCAATAGTTTGTATTTCAAGAGTATCTACATGTCCACTCACTTCTTCTCTTGAGTGTTTCAGTGCAGCTTTTAAATTCTCAATCTCGTTGCCTTGTTCTTTTCGTTCAGCTGCATATTTTTATTTAAGTTCTTTTAATTCACATTCTTTCTCATCCAGTTCCAGGATTCTATCATTGATGATTCCTGCTATCTTGTTTAAAGTTCATTCCATCCTTTCCACTTTGAGTAACAACTCAGATATTAATTCATCTTTTTCATCAGGCCTGTTGATGTTGGATTCAGCATAGCTCTCTGAAGGAGCAACCTTAGAAGGTTCTTTCATAGCTTTGGTTTGATCATGTTGATCCTCCTCATCAGAAGATGATTTGGATGATTTGGATGCACTTGTTGAGCCTTCTATTTCAGCAGGGTGATCAAGTGATGATGGTAAAGGTTGGTAAGGAGAAATAGGTGATTGGTGTGGTGATATAGGAGATTAATGATGTGGTGATATAGGTGCAGGTTAGTGGTTATTGGTAGTGTTGGGTATGGAGTTGAGAGTGGTGATGGTTGATATAATGTTTGAAGAGATGGTTGTGGAGAAGGTTGTGGTATTTGTTGTGGTGATGGCATTGGTGATGGTATTGGTGATGGTATGGTGGTGGTATTGGAGATTGTATCAAAGATGGTATTGGGGATGGTTGTGGAGTTGGTTGAGCTATTGGTTGTGGAGGTGGTTGAGCTTGACCTGCTTGATGTATTTGTTGAAGCATCCAAGCAAGAAGGGGTGAAGGGGCACCACTGTAAAAGTTCCTTGGGTCCTTCTTCTTGATGTACTTATAGGATCTTGCATCATAATGAGGAATGTTAAGCACAGGTCCTTCATTAACAATGTCATGAAATGATTCATTGATTAGACATTGAATGAATCTGGGGTACATTAGAAACTTGTATCTCAACCCTTCTTGAATGTTGGAGATTAGGCCATTGAATACATTTGCAGACATGTTAAACCGTCTGTTGGTGCAGAGAGCACAAATTGCAGAAGATGTGAGGAATGGAATGTCATTCATCCTGTTTTCCTTTTAGCCAAACAATGTGGGAACATATGAATTAGGAATCTCCAAGGAAGATCCACTAATCCTTTGACTATCTGTTTTGCTTCAAAACTTCCTTCATAACCAATTTCAGAGAAAAATATGGTTATTTCCTCATCATCCAATTCAAGAGGATCATCTGCATTATCATTGAATTGCAGAGATCTTCTAACTGATTCTTCTGTGATCCTCAGAGTGAGTTCATTGTTAATTCTCCCAGTTAGAATTTTCACTCCATCCTCTTCAACCACTTCAGCTGATTCCTAAAACGACCTGATGGGATTCTCATAGATTGTTGGTCTTACTGTCATGGCATATGCTACCCTTGTGGTAGATAATAATCTTATCATATCTCTAAGACCTTCGGCTTCAGGCACATCATTGTTTAGATAACCGCTGACGTTATGGAGCTTGCTCCATGTAAGATTTGCCATGTAATCTGCACAAGAGACATGTGTGTTAGTTAACAATTTTGACTTTAACTTTGCTTTGATTTGTTAATGTGACTTTGATTTGTTACACAATTTCCTTTTTTACTTTGCTCTGTTTTTCGCAGTAAACTTGATTATCATGGTTTTCAATATCAATTGAATTCCTATCAATTTATATGTTTATTGAGATTGAAAATGTGTATTACATCTCATTAATGAGTTTGATTTAGTGTTCTTCAATAATTTTCTGGTTCATTGTTCGATTTAGGTAACAGTCCGAGACTTAGGTTTTGGTTTCAAAATCTGTTGAAGTGATACCTTATCTTCGAAATGACTGTGGTTCTAAATCGATGACAAGAATGTTTAAAGATGAAACACAACAAAATCTTTGAATGTTTGTGATGATGATGATGATTGATGGTGGTGTACTGTCGGTTTGCGCTCATCTCACTCTAAGTTCTCTTAAATTTGAAAAGTATTAAATGGCCCGTTTGAATTCCTTTGAATAGTCAAATAATACAATTTGAGAAATTTTATAAGTTTACAAGCAAATACAGTCAACACTTTAGTAAATGCTGAAGGTTAATTTGTTTAATTTTGTTCATCCGCATTTGTTGACTGTAGCAAATACGGAAGATGAACTTTTGACATTGACAGTCCGCATTTGACTACTTTTGGTCATCTGCATTTGTGACTGTAGCTAATGTGGAAGGCTTAATTTTTGACTGACTGTCCGCATTACTCTACTATTACAAATGCGGAAGTTTTGTTTCTTAATTTTTATTCTATCCGCATTTGTGTACTGTTGCAAATGCGGAAGTTAAACTTGAAATTTTGGCTTTCCGCATTTGTGTTGTAGTAAATGCGGAAGAACAACATTGTATTAGTATTGTAACAAATGCGGTTGAGTTGCTTGTTTTACCATATCCGTATTTGTACAGTAGCAAATGCGATAGAACAAAGTCCATTTGTGCAACTACAAATGCGGTTGACAAGTCAACACAACACTGTAGCAAATACGATACAGACCTGCTCATACGCATTTGTTAACTGTATCAAATGCGGTAGAGTAAACTTCACATTCACTTCACACACTAATGCGGTAGAGTAAAATCATTGTCCGCATTAGTTGCACTTCAAAAATTATTGTTAGTTGCATTAGTTACATGAATGGGTTACCTTCACCCGCATTAACTAATGCACTTACCTGCATTACCTTTTGAATTTAATCAAAAGTTAATGTGATTGAATTGATTATTCATCTTATGAAGAGGCGTCCTTGATTGATTTTTCTTATGAAATTGGCTGTTGAAGTTGCAAATTTTTCCTTGGATTGACTTGTATGTCACAACTAATACAAGTTTCCCAATTTTGACAAATCTTGGGCTTATCGTGCTTCTAAGAATCTACATAAGCTGAGATATAATGGTAAAACTTATTGCAACAACACCACTAACACTAAAACTCTTTTTGTTTTGTTTTTCAAAAATTTAGTTAATAACTGTTGGACCAAAAGAACCAATGAGCCTGATCAGAAAAACTTCTAAGTCCCACAGACATCACAACAACTGCTGAAGCCTTGATCAGCTGTTTGACAAAGTCTGAAGGCTTCAACAGCTGAACACTAAAGTACTGAAGACTTCAACAGCTGAAGACCAAAGTCTGAAGATCAACAGCTGAAGACTAAAGTACTGAAGACTTCAACAGCTAAAGACCAAAGTCTGAATATTAACAGCTGAAGACTAAAGTACTGAAGACTTCAACAATTGAAGACCAAAGTCTGAAGATCAACAGCTGAAGACTAAAGTATTGAAGACTTCAACAGCTGAAGACCAAAGTCTGAAGATCAACAGCTGAAGACTAAAGTACTGAGGATCAACAGCTGAAGTACAAAGACTGAAGACATCAGCTGATGACAACAGCTGAAGTTCAAGTACAAGTAGTGAAGCCCTCAGAGTTTGTTACAACAGCTGAAGAAGCATTCTTCAGTTGTTGTGATGGTTTCCTTTCAGTAGTTTTCTTTTTTTTTGTTTCAGTATTTGTAAAACGACTGAAGAGCATGTTCTTCGTCGTTGTAGTTTCAGTAGTTGTAGTGACAGTTAACCTTAGTATTTTTGTAAGAGAATGTCAGCTGTTTTGACATCTTCAGTAGTTGTGTTAACTTTCAGTAGTCTGAATAATTCTGTTAGATGTCACTATCAAATGACATCAGCAGACGTCACATCTCCTATATAAGGAACGTTCCACCACGACATTCTTATATAAGGATGATTGACCTGATTGTAAGTGTGACATTTTGCCACCACGAAAGCGCGTATTGAATAAAATATGTGATTTGCAGAATTCTTTCTATAATCGTTTGTTCTTACATTCAATATCAACTGTATTCTTGTGAATTGTCTAATTCATTGTTTGATTCCATTGCAATACTCTTTATCAATCAAACGTAGATCACTGATCATAACAATTGGTATCAGAGCGGTTAATCTTTGATCTATCTAACAATTGATCATTGAAACTGCTAATCGATATCTGCATTTGATTGAATTAGCATATTTGCAAGAATTGGACATAGTTAAATTGAATTTCTGTTCTACTTTTGTTTTGTTGCTTTCTGTTTTCCTCTTGGTTCAATTTGGTTGTTGTGTTCTGTTCTAAATCTGTTAAAACTTAATTCATTTTGGTTCAATCTGAGAATGACTACTCCTTCTAATGACCCTCACAATACCGGTTCTTCAACCAAGCCTCCGATGCTGGTTAGGACTGAGTATAACATATGGCAATGAAGAATGCTTCATCACCTGTCTGTTAACAGTTCAGGTTGTTGGACATCGGTGGTACATGGTCCACACAAGCCTATGGTGAACAATTCGGAAACCAATCAAATGGTTCCGAAGAAGAAGGAACAATACTCAGATGAAGATCGGAAACTGTTTGAGATTGATGCTAAAGCCCATGGAATTCTGGCCATGGCACTGCCGAATGAAATCTATTCAGGCTTATGCATCATGAAACCGCTCATGACCTCTGGAATGCACTGAAGGAACAATTGGTGGAACTGATGAGGTCTTACCAAACAACAGAGAAATCCTTGCCCAACAATATGAAACATTCTCTCATAGGAAGGGTGAAAGACTGACACAACAGTTTGAGCGTTTTTCCAGTTTGATCTCTGAGCTAAAAATGGTCAAACATGAATATACCAATAGCCAGATGAACAACAGATTCCTTAGATCACTGCTTGAGAGATGGACACATACACTATTGTCCTACGCTCCAGTGCAAATCTGGATAAACTATCTCTCACCTAACTTCATGGGAAACTGCTTACATTTGAGAGAGAGATAGAGACAAAAGGAAACTGGCATAATCAGGAAAGCTCACTGATGACTTTGTACCAGGAACACTGCCTTGGTTGGTCATGAGTCAGAATATGCTGCATCTCAAAGTAATTATGATGAGCATATAGATTTCTCTTCAAATAGTTCAGATCATGGATTCGTTGGTGTTGATAGTCACTCAGGCTGTAATAGTGACAATTATATTTTTATCATGGATGACTTTGAAAGGAATAGCTGATGATGATCTAGAAGAGATGGATATTCTGAGCCAAATGGCCTTGATTAATATAGATCTCAGAAGTTCTACAAGAGGACTGGCAGGAAATTTCCAGGAGGTCTGGCAAAACCAAAGTTGGTTTTGACAAGAGTAAGTTGAGGTGTCACAAATGCCAAAGGCTTGGACATTTTGCAAGAGAGTGTAGATCATCTGGATCTAACTCCTCTGCACCCTTTGTGACTTTTCCAAGCACTAGTCCACAAAAGGGGGCAACAACCTGCTAGTTCTGGTCATCATTCACAACCTGCTTCGCCTGCATATTTTGTCCCTCAGGGTCCATTGTCATATCCGTATCCCTGCTATTACATGGCTCAGCCAAATCAAGTTCAAGTTCCTACTACACAATAACCACAAGCATTACCTGAGCCTCTACCATCTCATTCACAACCTCATCACAGCTTTTTCACCCCTAGTAATTTGACTGGAGCAGTTTACCAGATGATCTCTCTGGTACTGAGCAATTATTACTGGTGATGGTCAACATGGTGGTGAACATCCTTTTGGAATCTAGCTCTCATGGCCCTGGAATCTACTGAGGTTCATGTTCCAATGCATCTGTTCACAGTAACCCAGGTATCCTCTGAGGCTAAGGCCAAGCTTTGTTCTGAATCTTGCATAGATGCATTTGTCTCTATTATAGAAGCAAATGTAGCTGTAATTAATCAAAATCTAGAGCTTGAGCAAACTATTTCCAAAAGAAAAGCTGAATATGAGTCTGTCCTTAACGACAAAGATGATGAGATTTATAAGCTTAAATGCCAATTAAATGATGAAAAGGCTAAGCTAGATGTCATTCTTGAGAACCATAAGGAACTCAAAGAAAAACTTGCGGTTACCCAAGTTGAGTGTGACCGTTGGGTGTCATCCTGCAAGGGATTTGAAATGCTGCTCAGTAAGCAATCTGCTTCGAATGTGAAGTTTGGAATTGGTTATAACCATATTGCACCTCCAACAGATTTTACTCCAAACCAATAGTAAATCTGAAAGTGAAAGCAATCTCCAAACCACATTATCATGTGCATCATCCTCAGTGATCTCCCAAAATCACAAGATGAAATAAGGGTTGATACCTCAGCAAGTCAATTGGCTGATGGGTTAACTACTGATAAGCACATGAAGCTGAGTATTTCAGATGTTGTTCCTCAAAGTAACTTAAGTACTGAGAGGCAAGTTACAACAACTGAAAAGCATTTCAAATCAGCTGAAATAAATGGATTAACAACTGCTGACAATAAACAGCTGAAGAACAACTCTTCAGTTGTTACAGATTCTTCAGTACTGAACAAAATTATTGAAAGGAGGAAAGTACTGAAGAGCACACCTTCAGTAGTTTCCACATCAGCAGTTGATCAATCCAAGATGAATAAGCCATGTGAAATATGTGGTAAATTCAATCATCTTTCTGATGAATGTTGGTACAGAAAGGGTTCCAAACTCAACAGAGATAAGCTCATTAAAATCCAGATGGATGAAATGAAAACTGAGTATGAGACTAAGTTGTACCGCAATCATTCCATTGTGATAAACCCAAGCCTTCAACCAAAATCAAAAAGAAGGATAGGTTCATCACAAAACAGCTGATGGTGCTCCTCATATAAACATCAGACTAAGTCTGTTAATTTTAAGGAGGAAATGGTGGATCACGGAACTCATCAAACACAAGTACTGATATGTCACAAGAGCTGAAAGCTTTGGCTACAAATCAGACACAACTTGTTATGATGGTTCAGCATTTGTTGGGGAGAGTTAACCAATTAGATGCACCTGTGATCAAAGGCATTCCAAGCCCAAATCCAAGGAATCCATTTCAGCACCATCTCCTTCTTCAACTGTTAATCATAAGAAACAAGTTATGGTTGCATCTGTTGATGAAAACAGACCCAAAACCAAAAAGGTTTGGGTCTCAAAATCTAACTAGTTTTCTTTTATGCAGGGTTTTTCAACATGCCAAAGGAGCATCTGGTATGTGGACAGTGGAGGATCAATGCATATGACTGGCAGCAGTTATCTTCTTAATGATTACTCTCAAGGAAAGAAGGGATTTGTTTCATTTGGAAATGGTGCCAGAGGTTACATCATTGGGAAGGATATGTGTCTAATGGACAAATCAGGTTTGATGATGTCAACCATGTGGAGAATCTCAAGTATAATCTGCTGAGTGTCAGTCAGATGTGTGATAAAGGGCATGTTGCCCTTTTCACAAGCCATAACTGCAAGATTCTGTCTTCCCAAGTTCTGAGGCTGATTGACAAGTTAATGGATGAACATACTCTCCTGAAGGCCAACAGGATTGGAAGAGTGTATGCCTTGGATTTGTCAAAGAAGATTGATTTGAAGGGTCATCCATGCCTGTTCTCCAAAGCCTCTCTTCAGGAATCTAAACTATGGCATAGAAGGCTGGGTCATGTCAATCTCAGAAACATGAATAAGTTGATCCACAATCGTTTAGTGAGAGGTTTATCAACAAAGGAGTTCCACTGTGATGAAGCCTGCACTGCTTGTTTGAAAGGAAAACAACACAAAGTCTCATTCCCTCCCATTGAAGAACCTAAGTCAACTGTCTGCTTGCAGTTACTGCACATGGATCTATTTGGTCCTGTGAGAGTGATGAGCATGGCAAAGAAGAAATACTGTCTGGTAATTGTGGAAGATTACTCCAGATTCGTATGGACTTTCTTTCTACATTCAAAGGATGAGGTTGCTCAGAAGATTACAAACTTTGTGCTGTATGTTGAGAAGCAGTATTTCCTATCAGTCAAATGTATAAGGAGTGACAACGGTACTGAATTCAGAACCATACACTTGATAATTTTTATCTTTCAAAAGGAATCAAAAGGCAGTTTAGCATCCCAAGGACTCCAGAACAAAATGGAGTAGTGGAGAGAAAGAACAGGACTTTAATTGAAGCTGCAAGGTCCATGTTGGCTGACTCTAGTTTGCCTTTGACCTTTTGGGCTGAAGCTGTCAATACAACTTGCTATGTGTAGAATAGAGTGTTAGTAAATCAGAGGTTGATGAAGACTCCATATGAATCTCTACATCATTTGGCTCCTTTGATTTCATTCTTCAGAGCCTTTGGATGTCCTTGTTTCATTCTCAACACAAAGGGTCAACTCCACAAATTTGATCCTAAGGTGGATGCAGTGTATTTTGTAGGTTATTCATCCACTTGCAAGGCTTACAGAGTCTTCAACTGCAGAACAAAGATAGTTGAAGAAACCTTGCATGTGAAATTCAATGAATCTCCTAAGGATAAAATTCCACAAAACCCTGTGGAGTTGTTTGATCTAGACATACTGCAATATGCTCCTTATCAAACTCCAGCTGCTGCAGATCATGTGGATAAATCATCTTCTGCAGCAAGTTTTCCACCTGGTGGTACTGAAGATGATGATGATATCAGTACTCACCTTTTCAAGTTTAGTGACCAACTGCCTGAGTCTGCTAAACTTGATGTCCTATACCTTGAGCAGCTCCATCCACAACAAATGCTGATGAGATTTCTGATTCCTCTACATCGTTTGATTTGCCATCTAATACTTGGTTTCAAGAATCTGAATCAACATCTGCTGATACTGAACCGGCTACAAACACTTGCACTGATCTTATTGTGCACCAAGAGCTGAAGAATCACCCCATGTCTCAAATCATTGGTGGTATCAATGCTGGCATCTCAACCAGAAGTCAATTGTCTAACTTGTGCTTCTATGCTCTCTTCATCAGTCAGCAAGAGCCAAGAACTATCATGTTGCTTTGAGAGACAATGGATGGGTGGAAGCCATGCAGCTTGAGCTACTTCAGTTCAAGAAACCAAGTGTGGGAACTGGTTCCTCTACCCCCAGGTAAGTGTGCAATAGGCACTAAATGGGTGTTTAGGACAAAACAGATGAAAATGGGCTTATTGTTAAGAACAGGCCAGACTGGTTTTTCAGGGGTTTCCACAAGAAGAAGGTATTGATTATGATGAGACCTTTGCCCTTATAGCTAGACTGAGGCATTAGATTGTTCTTAACCTATGCTGCATTTCACAATTTTGAAGTTTTTCAGATGGATGTTAAAAGTGCATTTTTATATGGTAAAATAAAAGAAGAAGTTTATGTGTGTCAACCACCAGGTTTTGAGGATAATAAACATCCAGATTGGGTATACAAGTTTGATAAGGCTCTTTATGGGTTGAAACAAGCTCCTAGAGCCTGGTATGAGACATTATCAAATTTTCTTCTTCAAAATTATTTCACTAGAGGCTCCATAGATAAAACTTTATTCATTAAGAAGGTGGATCAGCATAAGCTACTTGTTCAAATTTATGTTGATGATATTATTTTTGCATCCTCTGATCCCCAGTTAGGTGATGACTTTACCAATTTAATGCATAAGAAGTTTGAAATGAGTGCAATGGGAGAATTACAGTTCTTTCTAGGATTGCAAATCAAACAAAAGGCTGATGGGACTTTCATTCATCAGTCTAAATATACAAAAGATCTTTTGAATAAGTTTGATTTACAAAATTGTAAGCCCTGTTCTACTCCCATGTGCAACACCACACAACTGGATGCAGATCAGAAAGGTAAAGCTGTTGATGAAACACTTTACAGATGTATGATTGGGTTTGATGTACTTAACAGCTTCTAGACCAGATATCATGTTTGCAACGTGTGTTTGTGCTAGATTCCAGGTTGCTCCTAAAGAGTCTCACTTGATTGCAGTCAAAAGGATTTTTAGATATCTGCAAGGTAACCATCTCTAGGTTTATGGTATCCACTGGACACTCTTCAAATTGGTTGCTTTTTCTGATAGTGACTATACAGGTGTACTAACCAGAAAGTCAACTTCTGGTGGACGTCAATTCCTAGGCAACTGTTTGATTTCTTGGCAGAGTAAGAAACAAATATCTGTTGCTACATCCACTGTTGAAGCAGAGTACATGTTGCTGGAAGCTATACTTCTTAGGTACTATGGCTTCAGAACCAACTTTTGGATTATGGCATTACAGAGACTAAGACTCCATTATTATGGATAGTGCTTCAGCTCTTTGCATTGTCAAGAATCCTGTCCAGCACTCTAGGACCAAACATATAGAGATCAGACATCATTTTATTTGGGACTGTTTTGAAAAAGTCTGATTGATCCAAAGTTTGTGCCTAGTGCTGATGAGCTTGCAGACATTTTTACTAAACCTTTGGATAGCTCGACTTTCCAAAACCTAGTGTTAAGGCTTGGTATGCTGCAACTAGAATAAGTGATAACTACTGATGATCTCAGTAAATAAGTATTGATGATCATTTGTAATCATATCGCAAATAAGTACTGATTCTGTTACAAGAACTGATACAGTCATAACTACTGACATAAGTACAACAGATAAGTACTGATGTCCTATGAAACAACTGAAAATCAGCCAAAAAGACTGATGAGTAAGTGTTGAGGACAGTAGATGAACAGCTGAAAAGCTATGAATTGACGAAAACTACTGATGAGAATTTTCTCTTCAGTTGTTTCTTAAACTGCTGCTTCTTCATCTTAAACAACTGATGACAAAACCACGTCTTCAGTAGTTTTATAACTACTGATGACTAACACCAAGTTATCAGTTGTTTCCAACACCTGAAGCTAAAACCATGGTCTTCAGTAGTTTTATAACTACTGATGCCTAAAACCAAGACTTCAGTTGTTTCAACCTCTGAAGGTATTACCACGTCATCAGTCGCTTAAAACTACTGATGACTCATACCAAACCTTCAGTTGCTTTATAACCCATACCCTATAAATACCTTGTCTTACAGAGCTTCATCATCTCAAACCTAACGTTCAAAAACTCAGAACCTTCTCTCACATCAATGGCGAACATGAAGCTTAAACCACGACACAACTGTGTTTTTACCTTAGCAAATCATCCTTCTGGACAAAGTTTGATAATGCCATTGATCTAATGATAAACTCTCCATACAAAACGGCTTTCCTTCTAATCCTACCATTCATGCCGAATCCCTCCATCAGTTCTGGACGAACGTCACCCTCATCACTGGGGAGAATGACACCGACTCTCTCCAGTCATTCGTCAACAATCATCAGGTGGTCATCACTCAGAAATCCTTCGCCAAACCCTACAACTGGATGATGCCACTTTCCCCACTGGGTATCCAAAGGGCACCACTGATCTATCATTTGCCCAACATAGATACCAGGGTAACCTTAGTGCCTCTACCATCACGAAGAACATTTCCATGATGCGGAACGACTAATTTTTCATATGGTGAATGTATGCTTAGCTCCTAAGACTTCTTCTTGGGATCAAATGTCGATGAGGTGGCAGCAGGTATTATTCTCTATCCTTGACCAACAAAACTTAAATTTTTCTAAATATTATTTCTGAAACTCAAGGATATGGCCTCCAAGCCTATAGCTAACCGATGGATATTATATCCTCGGTTCCTAATGGCCATTATAGTAAACCAGCTGAAAGCTGAGGGACTTGTTGGCCATGGAGTCCCTGCCACGGCTGTATTGCCTGAAGTATACTCCAGGCACAACTCAGACCAGTCACTCAAACTGGCTGCCAAACTGCGAAAACCCACGCAACTGGAACCCACAACCACCACCTCCAAATCCTTGTCCCCACCAAACCCAAACACAGAAAGCCAAAAAGCTACTCAGGGAAATGAGTCCCCTGAGGATGCCCCTGCAACACAACGCAGATGATATCTACTGGTCATAACCCCCCAGTAGATACACGTACTCACTCACCCTCAACCGCTCAGGTTTCCTCTCAACAGGAGCCTGTAGCAACCACCTCTGGGGCACATATACATTTGGAACCTTCCTCACGTGAGGGGTTGCCATTGAAACGCACCACTCTCCCCGGTGCATACTGCCTTCACACCCTCTCCCACTGTAACCGCCCCCTAAAGTCCTACCATCATAATTGCCAAAGTGCTGACTCAGTTGCACTCCTCACCTCCCCCCCACATACCAATCAAAACTGGGATGACCTCAACCATTGAGGGGGGGGGGGACCAAAGTGCTTCTAACACCCCACATCACAGGGGTTACCATATTCAATCTCCAAGTGTAGAAACGAAATTCGAATTTCTGGTGAGGCTGCCACTTCTCCTGCTTCAGCAAATGATCAGGTTGAATTTGGTACTATCCATAAGACCTCACCAGAGCAACTGCCAATGAAGGACATGGTCCTGAGGCAGGAAGTCCCGAGTACCATGACCAAGGGGCACATGCTACTACTGATATACACCAGAGCATGTTCATCCTGATTCTATCAGGAGGTTAGGTGATTCAGTAAACACTGATGATGACCTGGGCTTCTGTTATGATGTTTTAAGCCCAAAACACCATCCTCGAGGATGAGGTGAGCAGACTCAAAGAGCTACTTGCCAACATTTCTCAGAATCAAAGACCATCTACCCCTCAAACCCACAGATGGCACCTTCTTCTGAAGGTCTCCCATACACAGAGCCACTCTAAAACACTCAGCCACCTGCCTCTGCTTCTGGCACTATTTCTCAGGGTCAGAACCCCCTTGAGTAAATAGTTGCTATCTTTCAACATTCCTTACCTCTCATCACATCAACTATCACTGATATGGTGCTTAAAACCCTTGATGAGAGGCTTCCCTCAGTTATACAACCCTTGATAGAGGATGCTGTGAGCAAAAGGCTTTCTGACAATCAACCCCTTGCAACCAATGCAACCAAAAAGGGGAGATTCAGTCAGTGAAAGCAAAAAGAAGAGGATTGCAGATAGGAAAGAAACTAAGAAGGAGAAGGTGAAGGATGCTGACATGGAGAAAGTGACTGAAAGTACTAAATACTTTCATGTCATATACAAGAAAAGGAAGAATGAAAAGGAGACTGACTTGGAGACAATGGTGAAGAAGGCTGATGCCGAACATAGCCGATCAATGGATAACATCATTGATAAGTTGTTTAGGCAAGGTCGACACTGAAAACTTGACTCAGAAATCAGAAGACTGGAGGTTGAAGAAATCCAAGTTAGATGGGCAAGTTATGATGTTTTGGAAAGGGAAAGGCTAGAAATCATGATCAGATTCATAGTGAAGTATCTGGTATCATTGATTGAAATCAGGCATGGTCCAGGGACAACATCTTGGCAATAACCACCAAGATCTGTTCGTCTGAAGTATACACAAAAGGATTGGTTATTGAAGCCTTAAACGAAGCTGGTGCTGAGAGCAGGACTGAACTAGTCAAGCAATCTAAAGTCGAATCACATCCAAGATGCTAGAACAGCCTGTCAAAATTCCCACACCAAAACCCACTAAAACAATACCTTTACCCCCAAAACCACCACAACCACAACCACAAACCAACTCGCTTACCCTTAAAACCAATAGCCGATGATGTACCCCAGAAGAGGAAGAGAAGGGTACTAAGGCTAGAAGAAGAAAAAGAAATAATGAAGATGAAGATAGGCTGCCAATTCAGCTATTATACAATTGCCTAAGGCCACAAGTCACCTCCCACAATTACTCCTGAAACTCAAAGAAAAATTGTGAAAGTAAAGCTAGAAGAGAAGAGCTTCATAAACAACATGATGAGGAATTGTTGAGGAGAATTGACAAAGCATATGCTGCCACATCTTCAATCATCAACATGAAGAAGCACGCTCTCAGGTTATACACTCTTAAACATACATTTCAATATCAAAAGGAGAGAGTGAGGCTTTGGCCTGATCCCAGGGTGTCTCATAGGATTCACAAGAAAAACATTCCACAGAGATACATTGGCCAAGTGAAGAAGATTGTAGATGAAGTGATCTCACTGGTCTTTGTAGTATCACCCTGGGAAATCCTAGATGACTTCAAGAAAGCCTATAAAGCTAACCTGACCCCAAAAAGATGCTGGAAAATAAAATGGTGAAAAAGGGGTTAGTATATAAGAGGCTTGAGGAAGTAGAAAGAATGAGCTCCAGTTGTTCTTAGAGGGTATCACCCAGATGAATTTGCTTATAGAGTAATAACAATTGTGGAACTCAAAAATGGGAAACAGGTCAAATACCTATCTGAATATTATGGGCCAGAATCACTTTTTGAATGAGGAGCTGAAGAGCTTACCATGGAGGAACAAATAACTTTCCTTGAGGCCTATACAAGGGAGTCATACAGACTCATTGTTGGGAAGTAAATCTCATGGATGGGGTAACAGCTCTGTGTCCAGTTCCCCAAGATAGAGTTCCCATTCATCCTTTGCCAAAGAGATCATTGAGACTTCTTCCCAGGCCTGTGCTTATATGGGTCACTTCTGAGCTGATCTAGAAGACAAAAAGACCAAATCTTTCTGCCATAATAAGTGGGACATCATCGATAAGTTTAGAGGTTTTGGCTGCATTGGTTCAGGGGGAGTTTGTTGGACCAAAAGAACCAATGAGCCTGATCAGAAAAACCTCTAAGTCCCACAAACATCACAACAACTGCTGAAGACTTGATCAACTGTTTGACAAAGTCTGAAGACTTCAACAGCTGAAGACTAAAGTACTGAAGACTTCAACAGCTGAAGACCAAAGTCTGAAGATCAACAGCTGAAGACTAAAGTACTGAAGACTTCAACAGCTGAAGAACAAAGTCTGAAGATCAATAGCTGAAGACTAAAGTACTGAAGACTTCAACAGCTGAAGACCAAATCTGAAGATCACAGCTGAAGACTAAGGTACTGAAGACTTCAACAGCTGAAGGCCAAAGTCTGAAGATCAACAGCTGAAGACTAAAGTACTGAAGATCAACAGCTGAAGTACAAAGACTGGAGACATCAGCTGATGACAACAACTGAAGTTCAAGTACAAGTACTGAAGCCCTCAGAGTTTGATACAACAACTGAAGAAGCATTCTTCAGTTGTTGTGATGGTTTCCTTTCAGTAGTTTTCTATTTTTTGTTTCAGTATTTGTAAAACGACTGAAGAGCATGTTCTTCAGTCGTTGTAGTTTCAGTAGTTTCTTTTCAGTAGTTGTAGTGACAGTTAACACTTAGTATTTTTGTAAGAGATGTCAGCTGTTTTGACATCTCAGTAGTTTGTTGTAGTGACTGTTTGGTTGTATGTCACTCATATCATCGACATCAAACATCCACGTCAATCTCCTATATAAGGAATGTTCCACCACGACATTCTTATATAAGGGATGATTGACCTGATTGTAAGTGTGGCATTTTCCACCACGAAAGCGCGTATTGAATAAAATGTGATTTGCAGAATTCTTTCTATAATCGATTGTTCTTACTTTGAATATCAACTGTATTCTTGTGAATTGTCTAATTCATTGTTTGATTTCCGCTGCAATACTCTCTAATCAATCAAACGTAGATCACTAATCCTAACAATTGGTATCAGAGTGGTTAATCTTTGATCTATCTAACAATTGATCATTGAAACTGCTAATCGATATCTACATTTGATTGAATTAACATATTTGCAAGAATTGGTCATAGTTAAATTGAATTTTTGCTACTTTCGTTTTATTGCGTTCTATTTTCTCTTGGTTTAATTTGGTTTGTTGTGTTCTGTTCTAAATCTGTTAGAACTTAATTCATTTTGGTTGAATCTGAGAATGACTACTCCTTCTAATGACCCTCACAATACCGGTTCTTCAACCAAGCCTCTGATGCTGGTTAGGACTAAGTATAACATATGGCAATGAAGAATGCTTCATCACCTGTCTGTTAACAGTTCAGGTGTTTGGACATCGGTGGTACATGGTCCACACAAGCCTATGGTGAACAATCCGGAAACCATCAAATGGTTCCGAAGAAGAAGGAACAATACTCAGATGAAGATCGGAAACTGTTTGAGATTGATGCTAAAGCCCATGGAATTCTGGCCATGGCACTGCCGAATGAAATCTATTCAGGGCTTATGCATCATGAAACCGCTCATGAACCTCTGGAATGCACTGAAGGAACAATTCGGTGGAACTGATGAGGTCTTAGCAAACAACAGAGAAATCCTTGCCCAACAATATGAACACTCTCATAGGAAGGGTGAAACACTGACACAACAGTTTAAGCGTTTTTCCAGTTTGATCTCTGAGCTAAAAATGCTCAAACATGAATATACCAATAGCCAGATGAACAATAGATTCCTTAGATCACTGCTTGAGAGATGGGACACATACACTATTGTCCTACGCTACAGTGCAAATTTGTGTAAACTATCTCTCACCCAACTTCATGGGAAACTGCTTACATTTGAGAGAGAGATAGAGCAGAAAAGGAAACTGGCATCATCAGAAAGCTCACTGAAGACTTTGTACGAGGGAACACCTGCCTTGGTTGGTCATGAGTCAGAATATGCTGCATTTGAAAGTAATTATGATGAGCATATAGATTTCTCTTCAAACAGTTCAGATCATGCATTCGTTGGTGTTGATAGTCACTCAGGCTGTAATAGTGACAATTTATGTTTTATCATGGATGATTTGAAAGGAATAGCTGATGATCTAGAAGAGATGGATATTCTGAGCCAAATGGCCTTGATTAATATCAGATCTCAGAAGTTCTACAAGAGGACTGGCAGGAAATTTCCAGGACTCTCTCGCAAACCAAAGTTGGTTTTGACAAGAGTAAGTTGAGGTGTCACAAATGCCAAAGGCTTGGACACTTTGGAAGAGAGTGTAGATCATCTGGATCTAACTCCTCTGCACCCTTTCTGACTTTCCAAGCACTAGTCCACAAAACAGGGGGCAACAACCTACTAGTTCTGGTCATCATTCACAACCTGCTTCGCCTGCATATTTTGTCCCTTAGGGTCCAATGTCATATCCGTATCCATGCTATTACATGCCTCAGCCAAATCCAATTCAAGTTCCTACTGCACAACAACCACAAGCATTACCTGAGCCTCTACCATCTCATTCATAACCTCATCACAGCTTTTTCACCCCTGGTAATGTTGACTGGAGCAGTTTACCAAATGATCTCTCTGGTACTGAGCAATTATTTACTGGTGATGGTCAACATGGTGGTGAACATCCTTTTGGGAATCTAGCTCTCATGGCCCTGGAATCTACTGAGGGTTCATGCTCCAATGCATCTTGTTCACAGGTAACCCAGGTATCCTCTAAGGCTAAGGCCAAGCTTTGTTTTGAATCTTGCATAGATGCATTTGTCTCTATTAGAGAAGCAAATGTAGCTGTAATTTATCAAAATCTAGAGCTTGAGCAAACTATTAATCAAAATTTAAGAGTTTTGAATATTATTTTGATTAATATTATTAATGAAGAGAAAAATCTCTTTGTAGGGATCATATCAATCTTACATTACACATGTGCATCCTTTATGATTAAATGGACATGATTATGAACTTGAAGATTGAAGGTATGTTTGTCCTCTTAAGCTCATACCTGGTTGATATTTTGATGCGAATGACTTTTATCATGTTTTGGTTAATTAATTATTCAATGTGTACCTCACACACATAAGCATGAAATGATCAACCCTCCTTATACAATGCATCGTAGAACGTTTTCACAACTTTTCTTACCAGGTTACTTAAGTCATGAAATCTCATTTTCACTGATCCTTATTGGGATTCTTTTAATTTGATCCTTTTTCATGTTGATCCACATTGGGATTCTTTTCACTTCACTTTGGAAGGTGATCCATGATAGGATTCTTTTGTTCATTCACTTGGAATGTATTACTTTGTTCATTCATCCAATTTTGGATGTGTTCCACATTGGGAATCTTTTGGATGATGACATGTGCACTGTGTTGTCAATAGAAATTGGTGTATGCAAAAAGTTAAAACCATAATCAAGCATCTGGTTTTGAATCCAGAGAACTTGAGAGCAACAAGTTGAAGCAGCAATATACTCGGCTTCTGCTGTGGACACAGACACATTTGTCTGATTCTTGCATTGTCAGGATACTAGTCTGGGACCAAGAAATTGACAACCACCAGAAGTGGATTTTATGTTGAAGTTGCATCCTCCATAATCACTGCCTGTGTAGGCATAGAGATTAAATACTCCTTCCTTTGGATACCATAATCCGAGAGTTGGTTTGCCCTTCAAATATCTAAATATCCTCTTGACTATGTTCACATGTGATTCTTTTGGATCAGCTTGATATCTAGCACACACTCAAACACCAAACATAATGTCAGGCCTACTGCCTGTTAGATACATAAGTGAACCTATCATTGATCGATAGTGAGTTTGATCCATTGATTTGCCTTCAGGGTCAGGTCTAATCTTCACTTTAGTATCTACAGGAGTTCTGATAGACTGACAGTCAGCAAAGTGGAATTTCTTCAGCATGGTTTCTACATATTTTGATTGATTGATAAAGATTCCATCTGCTGTTTGCTGCACTTGCACTCCTAGAACTAATGTGAGTTCCCCCATAGCACTCATTTGGAACTTTGAATGCATAACATCTTCAAATTCTTTACAGAGTTGCTTGTTTGTCTAGCCAAATATAATGTCATCCACGTAGATCTGGACTAACAGCATGTCTTTTCCTCTTATTCTTCTGAAGAGAGTCTGATCAATCTTTCCTATTTCATACCCATGTTCAAGAAGAAAGAATGATAGAGTCTCATACCACTTTCTTGGAGCTTGATGAAGACCATACAGAGCTTTGTCAAGCTTGTACACTCTGTGAGGGAAATCTGGATCTTCAAAGCCAGGTGGTTGACTTACATAGACTTCTTCAACAATCTTTCCATACAAGAAGGCACACTTTACATCCATTTGATAAACAGTAAATTTCATGGACGCAGAATATGCAAGAAAGATTCTGATTGCTTCTAGTCTGGCAACAGGAGCAAACACTTCGTTGTAGTCAATTCCTTCTTCTTGTGTGTATCCCTGTGCCACTAGTCTTGCTTTATTTCAGATGACTTTCCCTCTATCCTCAGTCTTGTTCCTGTACAACCATCTAGTACCGATAGGGTATTGTCCTTCTGGAAGACCTACCAGCTGCCATACTTCTTGTTTCTTGAATTGAAGCAATTCTTCCTGCATTGCTTCAATCCAACTATTGTCTTGAAGCGCCTCTTTGATGTTTTTGGGTACTGTTTGACATAGAAAGCAGGAGAACAAACAGATGTTTGCAATACTAGACTTGCTTCATGTCACCCTCTCATTAAGATCACTAATAATGGTTTCAACTGGATGATTCTTGTGTATTCTTGTGGTTGCAGTGGTGTCACCAGCAATAGTTACATCAAGATTGGAGACATTCAGTTCATTATGGTCAGAGGCACAATCATCTTGTATTGTTGTTGAATTATGAAGATTCTCAACTTCTGTTTTAGTAACTACTACATCTTCAGTAGCACTGAGGTTGCTTGCATCATTTGAAATACATTGAGTTTCTTCTGGATGAGAAGCCTGTTTTTTGATTTCTGATCTCATGTGACAAGTCATCTGAGTGAGATGGTACCAGGCTTGGACCTTCTTCAGAAGAAACACTAAGGTTTTGTGACAAGTGTCTGATGGGATCAGCTTGAAGAGGAACATCTTCATTCATATGTTCATCAGATGTAGGTGGAATCAATGGATAATTTTCTCTTCTTTCCATAGTTGATGAAGTATCACCTGAATGTATATTTCCTGCATCAGACAGGTGAAATTGGTCAAATGATTTAGTAAAAGTGTCAATATCAAACAACCAATCAGGACCATTTGTAGATTTGGGAAACGAATGTTCCTTGAATTGAACATTTGTGGATTCATCGATAATGTTCAGTCTAGGATTGAACACTCTATAAGCCTTTGAGACGGAAGAATAACCTACAAAAAATCCTTCATTAGACTTAGATGAAAATATTCCCAAATGATCACGGGTGTTTAATATTGAGACTGGACAACCAAATGATTTGAGCAATCTAGTAAATGGTTTCCTATGAAATATCAGTTCATAAGGTGTCATGTTACTTTCTTTAGCAATCAGAGTTCGATTTTGCACAAAGCATGATGTGTTAACTGCTTCTGCCCAGATGGTGATTGGCAGTTTAGCATGAGCTAGCATCGTTCTTGCTGCTTCAATCAGTGTTCTATTCTCCTTTGAGCTACTCTATTTTGTTGAGGAGTTCTTGCTGCACTGAATTGATGGGCAATGCCTTTGGTTGTAGAAAAGGAACTCATATTTTCATTTTTGAACTCTATACCATTATCACTTCTTATTATTTTGACTTTGAGATCAAGTTGATTTTCAATTTTCATGATAAATTCTTGAATGATTTGGGATGCTTCATTTTAATGAAGTAGGAAGAACACCCATGTGAATCGAGAAAAGTCATCCATGATCACTAAACAATATTGTTTCTTTCCCATACTTATTACATAACTTGGTCCAAACAGATCCATGTGAAGTAACTTCAATGGAGTATTTTTAGTGTTCACAAGCTTGGTTTTGTGAGACGGTTTGTGTTGTTTTCCTTTGAGGCACGCTAAGCATTGATCAATAAAACTGAATTCCTTTTGAGGAAGACCAATTACATGGTTTCCTGTTATTAACTTGTTCATATTTTTAAATTTAGTGTGCCCCAAACGTCTGTGCCAAAGCTGTGACTTATCAAATGATGCTTTAGAGAAAAGACATGTTTCTTCCTTAGGTGATGTAGAACACAGGTTTAAGACATATGTATTATTCTTCCTCGGAGTCTTTAAGACAACCCATTCTTCAGGAATCTGAAATCCAGGTTTCAGAATGTAGCAATGAGTGTCTATAAGGTGAGTGCAATATTTTTTGTCGCAGACTTGAGACACGCTTAGCAAATTGAAATTCAGTTGTTCACAGTAATTCACTCTGTCAAAGCTCAGCATCCCATTTGTCACAGATCCTTCTCCTGTAATCCTACCACCTTCTGAATCTCCACCGAATGCCACAGTAGGTCCTTGTATGTACTTGAAATCATGAAGGAGAGAACGATCTCCAGTCATGTGTCGGGAGCATCCACTGTCTACATACGATAGGTTATTAGACCTGTGTGGATGAACCTCATTAGGCATTTCAGATGGTCCATCATTGATGTGAGCCATAAGAGCATGATTCTGGAATTGAGGCTTGACTTCCTCAGCATACACACTCCAGTCACATATCCCATCTTGTTTGATCACAAGGGCACCGGCAGAAGGCTGACTGCTTGCATGGGCTTGATTTGTCAGCTGTGGTTAATTCTGGTATGTTTGTTGATGATGAGAATGATGGTACTGTTGTTGTTGATTGTTTGAGTGATAGCTTGAATTGGGCTGTGATGATGATTGACCAGGAGAGTTCCTTGAATGGTTGTTTCTTTTAGGAGCATTGCACTCTCTTGAGAAATGGCCAGTCATGCCACAATTGAAGCATTTTACCTTGGATTTGTCATATCCAAGTTTTGTGTTCTAATTCAGGCTTAACTTTCTTCCTTTTCTAAAGAATTTCTTTGCTCTCATGGCAATCATTGCCATTTGCCCTGTAGATCCATCTCCTCAACATCATCAGGATCTAATTCTTCTAAATCTTCCTGTATTAGATGGGCAGAAGTGACTCTTCCCCCAAGATATGCTTCAAAACTTGCAACAAAGGCATTGTAAGTTGCCTTTTGCTCTTCTGATTTTAAGTCTTCTAGAGAGTTTGGAGGTGCAGTGGAGACTTTTAGTGCTTGAGCTAAAGTTGAAAGGTGATTGAATGGTGGAGATGCAATGATCCTAGAATTGTTCATTGGATTTCCTGATGAGATGAAGTCATCTTCCTCTATGATGAAAGCATTTTCAATAGAATATGATTCTGAAGGGAATTTGTAGGCTTCAGTCACTCTTGGCCCACTCAGATTTCTGCTTAGTTCATCAAGTTCCAAAGTTTTAATCTTGGCTATCATAATGTCTAGAGTGGTACTCTCAAGATCAAGAGTATTTTTTAGCATTGTGGCATTTTGCTTCCAGCTTTCAGGTAGACTGTGAAGCATTTTCTTGTTGAGTTTTTTAATGTTATATGAAACACCCATAATTTCCAAGTCATTGACCAACTGTACAAATCTGTGCAGTTGTTTTGATATGGATTCTCCTTTGGTGTGATGGAAGGTTTCATACTGATTGACCAGATTGTCTTTTTTAATTTTAGCAACTTCACTGCTACCTTCACACATAATTTTGAGAGCATCCCAAACAACTTTAGCAGTTCCATATTATTCCAATCTTTTTAGCACATCCATTTTGAGTGCTTGAGTCAAAATGAGTATGCTTTAAGATCAATTTTTATTTTCTTATAGTCATCTTCATCTAGAGTTAAGTCTTCAATTGGTATTCTAGCAGTCTTGTACAGTGCAGCTTGAGCTGTTGATAGAGTGACAGGAATATGTGGATCCTTACATATTGAGATCCAAAAGTCAGGATCTACACCTGTGATATATTTAAGCATGGGAGGTTTAGGTGTATGACCTAATTCAGAGTAACTGTTAGAATCCATGTTGATTTGTGTAAGTATAGATTTAGTTGATTTTAAGATTGATTATGTTTGATGAGTCCAACTTGTTCAAGCAGTTCTCTTGAGGTTCAGAATGAGTGTTCTTGTTGCTTGACAGGAGTATTTTTGTTGTTTGCTAAGTAGAGATGATAATATCTACTACTAGCAACTTGATTATCAGATCAATCGAGTTCCATTCAGTCTATGCACAGATTTGAAAGAGAATCGAGAGCCAAAGCTCTGATACCAATTGTCTGGGATTGTGTAAGAGTGATATTCTTACTAAGAATCGAATATGATAATCAAGTCAATGATTGAGTGGCGGAAACAAACAATCAAAGAACATTCAAGCAAGAAAATTACTCATAAATGTTGTTTGTATGGATATATTAAAGTTGATATGTTACAAAGAATAATTACAACAAAAATTCTCTATCTCTTAGCTGTCACCTCAGGACGAGGTTAACTATTCTAGTTATAGGCAGACAAGATGCCTTTACAAAATGACTAAACTACCCCTGACCTATTACATCATAAACTAGTCTAAGTCTTGATCCGCATCTCTACTTGTTCATCCTCATTGACAAATGCGGATGAGATAATCTTGATCAGCATTTCCACTTGATCATCAGTATAGTAAGTTGGTCATCCGCAGTGGTTAATGCGGATGAACAAATACTTGTGTGCATTTGGTTGGTCATCCACATTTGTCAATGTGGATGATCAAAGTCTTGTCCGCATCTTCTTTTGTTCTTCCGCATTAGTCAATGCGGAAGAGTAACTTGTTCAGTATTAGTATTATGTCTTCCGCATTAGTCAATGCGGAAATGTAAACACTTGTCCGCATCTGAGTTTTTGTCTTCCGCATTAACTAATGCGGAAGATAACACTTGTTATTTTCTTGGCAGATCTTCATCCGCATTTCATCTTCGACTTGTGGGATTCCAGCTGAACAATCATCAATTCACCTATTGAGTTGGCATGTATGATCCTTTCAGGGTGCAACACAAACCGTAAGCTGGATTAACCAAGTTGAGATGCTAAGAACACAAGTAATGCAAGAGAGACAGAACACAAAGAACTCAAGTGTATGGTTTTCAAGAATGCAGTATATTGCTTTCTCTATGTTCTATTACAAGTGTTATAAAAGCATATTCTAAAGATACAAGAACATGAGATACTTATACTACATTCTACAGCCGGCTATACTTTGAAAGCCAGCTGGATACAATTGACTAGACACAAACAAAATCAATTGTAGAGTCAAAAGGCAGATTGCCTTTTGACTTGTGACTATGACATGCCATAGCTCATGTAAGTTGGTGACTTGCAGAGGTGCAGCGGAAATGTGTCTAGCTTTATGGAACAGTACATCAGATAAAGCATGTTACTAAAAGTCTTCGGAAGAAATCTGTCTTCATGAGTTGAAGCTTCGGAAGACTTTGTCTTTGAGGCTTCGGAAGACTTCATGTTTGGCTTCGAAAGACATTGGACTTGGCTTCGAAAGATTTCACACTTAGAGTATTTTCTGTTTCATGTGTGAAACTTCCTAAGCTTCTTCTTTAATGCACTTGTGTAGCGTGCAGGAAAGACTAAAGATGTTTAGGTTGCATCAGCCTCTTCATTAATCTCTACAAACTTCCTCAAGTTCATATTGATATGGACTCTATAGACTCCTTATACAGAGTATGTTTGAGGAAGGAATACCAAGGGCTATGTCATCTCCACCATCATCTAATGACATTATTAGGTGGAGGTATGATAGCAACAGAAGAGCCCTTATCATTCTTAGAGTTCAAGGGTAATAAGAGATCTTCAAATTTCACACCTTGAACTTTTATGTAAGTCTGGATCTAGCCAACATGTCACTTGTCAATCCAAGCCAATCAAGACAAGTTGACAGGATGGCTCAAAGAATACATGACAAGATCATTGCAGAGTTCAACTTTAGAAGAAGACTAAGGCAATCAGGCAACGCCATCGGTGAACTTGATGTTGAGGCAGACCCTAAGATTAGTTTCATAGGGGAAACCTTGATTGAAGGCCCAGTGGCACAACCTGAGAGCCCTGTCCCATCAACATCAACTGCTGTAGAGATCCATACCCTTTTTTAGACACCTTCTAGTGAAGGTGTTTCTCAACCTCTATCTGGCCAGAGCTCAGAAGCTATATCAAGCAATGAAGGCCAAAGCTCTCTCCACCCTACTTCATAAAGGCCTATGAGTGACAAGGGGAAAAGAAGATGACATCTAAGGAGATTAAGGAGGAGGAGAGAGAGAGAGGAAAAGGAAGATGAGGGGATAAAGTTCCTCTTCTTGGTCTGCAAGAATTATGGAAAGTGCAATCAGGGCTGCCCCCAGACCAAACACTCAGGATGATGAGTTGAGGGTAGTCAGGATCAACTACTTGCAGACCAGGAACTATGACATTGACAATGTCATTTCTCTCCCCTTGGAGGAACTGGTTAACATGGAAAGGTCAAAGGAGAAGAAAGAGGCAGAAGATGCAGAGCTACAGGTATAAATCAAAGACGACAAAAGAAAGAAAAGATTGTACAAGCATGTGCCTACTCTCTCCCTAGTTAAAGAAAGTCCTGCATATGAGGATGTGGTTCAATAAGAACCTCAAGTAGATAAAGAAGAAGACATGATCAAGATGATCAACTACCTGAGTGCCACAAACAACTTGAACTATGTCGAGTTTGAGTATCTCAAACAACTTGAACTGGAGATAGTCAAGGAAAGAAATACAACCAAAAAGAAACTAAGGGAAGAAGCTGCTAAGTCAAGAGCCATCATCCAGAAGAGCATGAAGAAGTCTACAGACATGCAGAGGATGATGAGCTTCTTAAGTTGTATGGATTCTCCAAAAGGAGACTTGGCCTCATGTCTCTATCCACTATGGATGAGCATATCAGGGTGATCAAGCAAAAGATAAGGAGTGGAGAGTTGATTGACTTACACTCCCCTCCAAGTCAAGCTCCACCTGAAGTGGGGGTTAAGGTTGAACAACTAGAGACAACACAACCTAGACCTCCTGCTGAATCTTAGCAAGCTTCATCTTCTGATCCACAGCAGGGTTAACCTCCCCTCCTTCTGAACCTGTGAGAGAGGAAGACCCAACTAAGAAAGACAATGAAGATTAATCAGGTGTTAGAGGCTAGTCTTCTTTGTTAAAACTAACAAAGAGAAAGAAAAGGATAGCTTCAAAGCCAATGCCAAGAAGAAGAAAGCTGTATCCTTTTCTGAGCCTCAGGATGAGTCAGAACATCTTGAGGGTGTGCAACCAGAGGATGCTCCATCAACTCCCAATCAAGTAGCTCCTCTAGCAATTGAAAGACCAATCTTGTCCTGGACATACACCCCAAATCCAGAAAGATGGAATGTCATTAGAGATCAAGGCATTGAGGATGTCTACACATGACAAGACATGTTCAATCTGCCTCTGCATGATCTCTTTGACATGAGAAGACACTTTGAGAGTCTGAAGGATCCTCATCATCTCATGCAGAAAGGCTGGTCATTATCTTGATGAGGAATGTTGATATTTGAAGTCTTAAAGGTGTTTTGGTAGCATCAGCCTAGGGGGAGTTTGTAGAGATTATATGAGGAGGCTAAAGCAACCAAACAGTCAAAGTCTTTCTGCATACATGCACACAAGTACAAAAGAAATTTGCTTCGGAAGTTTCACACAAGCAACAAAAATATTGTGAAATCTTCCGCATCGAAGACCAATATCTTCCGAAGCCAAAGATGAAGTCTTCCGAAGCTTTAGAGACAAAGTCTTCTCAAGCCAACACTTGAAGACAGATTTATTCTGAAGACTTTTAACAACATGCTTTATCTGATGTACTTTTCCATAAAGCTGGACCCCTTTTCGCTGCAACTTTGTAAAGTCACCAACTTACATAAGTTGGTGAAAAGGTCATGCTTTTGGTAACTGTACATTGAGGTCTTGAGTCTGTAACTTTCTACTTCATGTACTTTATACTTTTTGTAATAGATAAGGATGTGAGCTATGGCATGTCATAGTCACAAAGTCAAAATGGCAGTCTGCCTTTTTGACTCTATAATTGATTTTGTGTTGTGTCTAGTCAATTGTATGTAGCTGGCCTTCAAAGTATGGTCGGCTGTAGGATGTAGTATAAGTATCTGATGTTCTTATAACTTTTTCATCATGCTTTGTAACACTTGTAATAGAACATTGAGAAAGCAATATACTGCAATCATGAAAACCATCACCTTGTGTATCTTGCTCTTTGTTCTGTCTCTTAAATTACTTGTATTTTCAGTGTCTTTACTTGTGGTTAATCCAATTCACTATTTGGTTAAGTTAAGTTACTCTTCTCTTGGTATTGTGGTGTTATTAGTGACCACCCTTCACCGGTCCTGCATTTCGTCACTATTTGGGCATTTTAGAACTGTTTGGGCATTTTTGAACTATTTTGGCATTTCTACTTTTGGGAGTTTTAGAAATTCACTAAGGCATTCCCTTAGGCGTTTCTAAGTTAACGTGGCTGTTTCATAACTATTCAGATGCATCAATATTTAGACTTTTAACTTAACATTTAAATTATTTTTCAAAATCTAAAATCCAAAAATATTTTCATTTCTTTATTTCAATTTTATGTCTCAAAACAACAAAACTAAATTTTTTTTCTTAAACTCAAAACTTAAACATGGTTAAGTCTAAAGATTCTGAGAACAGAGTACCAAAGCTAAAAAACAGAGCTGACTTTAAGAACTGATCACTCAGACTGAAACATCATTTGAATTCTATTGATACTAATCTATGGAAATCAATAGAAAAAGGACCTTACATTCCTGTTACTTCTGATGGTCTTGATAGAGGTTTTATGTACACCAAAGATTCACAAGAGCCTTATCCAGAAGATGGTTTACATGGGGATGATCTGAAGAAAGTGAAGAATGATATTAAAGCCTATTCTCTTATGTGTAAAGGGTTACCTTTGGAGGTACTATCCATACTTTAGAGTTACCAAACTTGGTACACTATGTACAAAGCCTTGAAAATTATATGTGAAGGAGGAAAAGAGATTTAAGATCTTAAAAGGGAGAAATTGAAAAGGAAACTTGAGCTATTTCAGTATATCTCTGGAAAAACCATAAACTAGATGATGAATAGATATGCGTAACTTACAATAGAAATGTCAACTTTAGGGAATAAGAATGATCTTAAAGACCTAAATGATAGACTTCTAAATGTACTTCCATCATCTTGGAAACAAACTATGACTTTGTTAAAGCATACTGAAAAGTTTCCTATGGATCTTGATCTTCTTATTGCTAAGATTGAGTCAGTGGAAAATGATGAGAGCTCAAGAAATAATGATAGAGCTGCATCTACTTCTCAATACAAGTATGTTACTTCTCCATCAAATACTATAGAGAATGCTTTTCTTGCCAAGGATTAAAGTACTCCTGAAGATGAGGGTAATATGTTTGTGGGAGTAGGATTATTTACTAGTACACTTGTTTACTCAACTCAACCACAACCACAGTCTCCTCCAAAACCTCCAATGCCTAAAGCTCAAAATGAGACTCCATCTTCTAATGTAGTTAAACCTAGATGTAAGACCCTGTTTCCGGGAGGCTCACAGTTGGTCATTCATCACACATAAAGAATATATTTTCATTAATTTAATGAAAATATTACAGCGAAAACATTAAAACAAACATTCCATTTCATTATAAAAGCTTTTGCAAAATAATACATCGTTATTGAATTACAAAATACATGTTGCATTACATCACAAAAGCATTATAATAATGGATGCCATACAAAAAGAGCCAAGTAGCCGCCTCATTCCATCCTTAGCAACTATTACCTACCAAATGGAAACATATAAAAGTCTGCGTTGCTGAGCGAGTTCTAGTTTTAAAATAAAACATACTTTACTTTCGTTAAAACCGTTCTTTACTTTTGTACATGATCACACATCATACGTACACATAACTAATAGCATTAGTATCTTCATCATTCGTTCGTTAACTTTCATTCATTCATCGTACGTCATTATCATTCACTTTTGTTACTTTCATTCTCATTCATTCATACTTTCTTACTTTCATTCGTATGTTTATTACATTCGATGACATGTACAATACCCCGAACATTGTGCACGAAGCTGGTTACTAGGCCTGAGGTTTTTCATAGACCTTGAACATTATGCACGAAGCTGACTCTAATACCTAGGGCAAGTACATTCACCGCTTATCTTTTCTCTTTCATTCCGGATCAATGCCATATGCTATACCCCGAACATTATGCACGAAGCTGATTACTGGGCCTGAAGTCTTACATAGACCTCAAACATTATGCACGAAGCTGACTCTAGTACCTAGGGCAAGCGGCAAGGTCCTATACATATGGTCAATCACAAGGATTGGACCCCAGTGTCCATCCTTCTCGGGTAGCTAGCCCACGCACAGTTGAGCTAACACCCTTCATTGGGTGTGAACCTCCATAAATTTTCTTGCAAGCCTTTCTTACTTCCATTCATTCATTAATGCATGCATTCTTTCATTAGGTTCCTTTTTTCATTATCTTCTACTTTACATTACATAATACTTTTCATTTCATTCATTAACATTCAACGTAAAGCCACCGGAAAATAATCATACATAATAAGGAACATAAACAGGAACATAAAAACATCACCAAACAAGGCACTATCATACATACATAACATACATCATCATACATATATCATGCATAAGCATCAATCATACATCGCCAATCACACCATTTTGACTTCAAAAAGTCAACTCACATAGCCCCCGAGAACCTCCCAAGTCAAAGCCTACATTACACTTTTTCCCCAAAAATCAAAAACTATTCTAAGTCTTTAGGCACATGGGCACTATGCAGTTGCATGGCCTTTCAGACGCACGAGGAACACTTAGGCGCATGGGCAACTTTCAGGCACATTGGCACTATTGGGGCGCATGGGCAACACTTAGTCTATTCTGGGAAATTCTAGGCGCATGAGCACTATGTCGGCGCATGAGCTATCTGGGCGTATGAACACTTAGTCAATTTTAGCCTATTTCTAGGCGCATGAGTACTATTCGGGTGCATGAGGTTTTGGGCGCATGGACACTTAAGCAGTTATTTCAGTTGGGCGCATGGGCTACTGTTTAGGCACATGAGCATTCTAAATCATACTTAAACCTCATAAATCAGTCCCCAAATATCACCTATGATGTTCTAAGCTTAACACATACATTCTAAGCCTTAGAAACACAACCATAACATCATTCAAACATATAGATAGCCCAAAATCAAATCCCTCCCAAAAACATACGCATAAACCCAACTTTTATAAAAACGTACATACATGCATTTCCAGCCTCAAAGTAGTTAATAACAAGTAAAAAAGGGGTTCTAGAACTCACCTTTACAGCCTTTGGTTATGACTTCTTCAAAAACCCATTTGCAACAGAGTTCAACCGCCTAGAAACCAACTAAAACACACACCCGAACACATACAACATACATAAGCATACAACCGAGGATAAAACTAGTTAAGAACACCATAGACACACAAATTCTTACCATGAATTCGAACTTCTGCACTTGTTCTTCAAAATACTCAAGAGTTTCTGCTCTCTTTCCTTCTCTCTCTAAAAATATCCGAAGATTTGTGTGTAGAGAGAGTAATGGGCGGCCATGCCACCTTTATCACCAACTTTGAAAGTTTTAGTCCTTTATGACACATTAGGCCCTCTACTTGGGCTTTATATCTTTTCTTTCTTATTCTTCACTTTATTCTTTCATTTGAGTCTTCTAAAATATTCGAGTGTTACAAGTCCACCCCCTTATATAGGTTTCGTCTTCGAAACCTGTTATTCCTCAAACAATCGTGGATAATGTTGTCTCATCTCTTCCTCCATCTCCCACGTGGACTCAGATCCCTTCCTGTGCTTCCGCTGTACGTGCACAAGAGGAACCGCTTTATTCCTTAACCTCTTCTCTATATGATTAATGATTTCCACTGGTTGCTCCATATAATTGAGCCATCAATCTACCTCGATATCCTCCAGTGGAACAATCATATCCTCGTTTGCTAAACACTTTCTCAGATGAGATACATCGAATGTCAGGTGAATTCCACTTAACTTGTCTTGTAGCTTTAATGTATAGGCCACCTCTCCTACTCTAGCAATGATTTGGAAAGGTCCTATGTACCTTGGGTTCAACTTTCCCTGCTTTCTAAATTGAATGATACCTTTCAAAGGTGAGACCTTCAACATAACTTTATCACCCACCAAGAACTCAATTGGTCGTCTCTTATCAGCATACGACTTTTGCCTATCTTTAGCTTCCTTCATAAAGGCTTTGATCCTTTCTAGTTTCTCAGTCGTAGCCTCGACCACTTCAACTCTCCCTAACTCTTTATGACCGATATCACCCCAACACACGGGTGTTCAACATCTCCTCCCGTATAGCATCTCATAAGGGGGTATACTAATGCTGGGATGATAGCTATTGTTATATGAGAACTCAGCTAACGGTAGGTGGTCATCCCAATTTCCTCCAAAATCAATGACGCATGCCCAAAGCATATCTTCTAGCGTGTGAATCGTTCTTTCTGACTGACCATCCATCTGAGGATGATAAGCCGTGCTGATATGTAACCTCGTCCCTATCGCATCATGAAATTTCTTCCAAAACTTTGATGTAAACCGGGTATCACGATCAGACACAATAGACACCAAGACATCATGACGAGTTACAATTTCTTTAATGAACGGATCCACCAATCTCTTGGATGAATATGTCTCGCGGATCGGTAGGAAGTGAGCACTTTTCGTCAAACGGTCCACTATCACCCATATGGCATTGTACCCTCGTGCGATACGCGGTAGCTTCGTTATAAAGTCCATGGTGATATGTTCCTACATCCACTCCGGTATATCCAAGGGTTGGATCTTTCCATACGGCTTCTGATGCTCAGACTTCACTTGTAAACAAGTAAAGCACTTACTCACATACTCTGCAACATCACGCTTCATACCCGGCCACCAATAATCTTTCTTCATGTGTTGGTACATCTTCATAGCCCTGGGTTGAATAGAGTATCGAGTCTTATGAGCTTCATCCATAATCTTTACACGTAGATCACCAAAACAAGGAATCCACATCCGCCCGAATCGGGTCCTAACACCAAGTGTGTTTTCACCCAGATCCACAACTAGGCCCCTCATTCTTTCAGAGTTAAGATGATCCTCTTCACTACCTCATATTGAAACTCTTTGACCTGATTCGTCACATTAGAGGTCGTGACTAGCCAGTAATCCTTTACCCGAATCGGCTCGGGTCTTTCCTTTTGAAAGGATCAGAATCTAGTTTGATAAATTAGATTAAGATTTGCAGCGGAATAGAACAAGAATTAGACGAAATTTAAGCAAGAATAATATGAATATTCAATCAAACAGTGACGGTTATAGAGAGAGACAGTTTTCTGTAAAGAGAATATTTTCATTCAAGCACAAGCTTCGGCTCAAAGAAATTAGGTCAACATTCCTTTTATAAAGGAATGTGACATCAGCTGATGTCACTTGATAGTGACAGCTAACTGATTTATACAAACAACTGAAAGTAGACTAAACTACTAAAGATGTCCACAACAACTGAGGACATCTTCACAAAAAGCTAAGTACAAGCTAAAATTACAACTACTGAAGTTATAACATCTGAAGTGTAAGAACTTTGGATGTTTTACATAAAATAAAACTATTGATTACAAACTACTGAAAAGTAAACCATCACAACTACTGAAAAGAACTACTTCAGCTATTGTGACAACTTCTGAGAACTTGGTCTTCAAACTTTGTCTTCAGCAGTTGTATTCAGACTTTGTCTTCAGCTGTTGTCGTTAGACTTTGTCTTTAGCTGTTATCTTCAGACTTTGTCTTCAGCTGTTGTAGACCACTTCAGTTTTTATGATGTCTGTGGGACTTAAAGGTTTTTCTGATCTGGCTCATTGGTTCTTTTGGTCCAACAAACTCCCCCTGAACCAATGCAGCCAAAACCTTTAAGATTATTGAAGTCCCACTTACTGGCAGAAACATTTTCTGGATCAGCTTAGAAATCACCAAATTAAGCTCAGGCCAAGGAAGAGGTTTCAGAAAGTTTGATTGGCAAAGGATGAATGGGAACTCTTCTTGGGGAATTGTACACAGAGTTATTACCCCATCCATGAGACCTACTTCCCAATGATGAGTCTGTGAGACTCTCTAACATAGGCCTCAAGGAATACAATTTGTTCTTCCATTGTGAGTTCTTCAGCTTTACTTTCAAAGAAGAACTCAGGCCCATAGTACTTTGATAAGTATTTAACATTCTTTCCATTCTCGCACAGTAGTTATTTCTTTGTATGCAAACTCATCAGGATGAGTACCTTCAAGTAATAACTGGAGCTCATTTCTTTTTATTTCTTCAAGCTTCTTGTAGATCAACCCCTTCTTCACCATTTTCTTTTCTAGTAAAGTTTGCGGAGTCATCTTAGACTTGTAAGCTCTCTTGAAGTCTTCAAGGATTTCCCAAGGTGACACTACAATGGCCAGCATTATTACAGCATCTACAGTCTTCTTTACTTGGCCATTGTATTGACTTGGAATATTCTCTTTATGAATTCTGTCACTTACTCTACGGTCAGGCAAAATTCTCACTCTCTCTTTCTGATATTGAAATGTGAATCTGAGAGCATACAACCTCTGAGCATGTTTCTTCATAGCTTGTATGGATGAAGACTTAGGAAACTCTTTATCAACCATCCTTAACAGTTGCTCATCAGTTGTTTGTGCTATTCTTCTTCTTCAACTTTGACTTTTACCATTTGCCTTTGGATGTCAGGTGTGATTATTGTTGGTTGAATCCTGGGCTCAGGCATCTTTGTTTTAAGAACAACAGAGATTAGCAGACTATCATCCTCATCATCTTCTTCTTCTTCTTCCATCATCAACACCCTTCTCTTCCTCTTGGGTGAATCATTGGTAGTGGTTTGAGTAGGTTTCTTGGGTAAAGGTGTTGGTTTTGTGGGTTGTGAAGTTGGTTGTTTTGGGGTGGAAGATTATACAGGCTGCTCTAGCATCTTGGTTGTGAGTGAGGCTTTAGATAACTTTGCCATATCAGACCTTTTCCCAGCACCAGCTTCATCAAGAGGTTCTATGATCAATCCTTTGTTGAATACTTCAGAAGAATAGATTCTGGTGGTTATCTCCAAAATACTGTCTCTGGACCATGACTTCACTTCAATGATTGATCTTCCCAAATGCTTTGATATGAATCTTATCATAGCTTCCAGCCTTTCCTTTTCTTTCTCAGTACAACTTGCCCATCTATGCTCAATCTCTTGAATCTCTAGCCTTCTAATTTCAGAGTAAAGTTTGGCTATACCAAAACCTTGTCTGAAGAGTTGATCAATGATCTTATCCATAGATCTGCTATGTTGCTCATCAGCTTCTTTGATCAGTTCTTCTAACTTTTTCTCATCTTTAGTCTCTTCAGCACTCTTTTTTCTCTTGTATGTGATCATCACCTTTTCTTTCTTCTCCTTTTTTTTCTTCCTCTTCAACTCTCTTTCTTTTGTCTGCTTTCACTGACTTAGACTCCCCATTTTTGGTTGCATTGGGTTCAGGGATTTGAATGTCAGAAAGTCTCTTAGAAATAGCATCATCAACTAAGGTTTGAAAATTTGAGGAAAGCCTCTCATCAATGGCTTGATGCACAATGTTAGTGATGATGGAAGTGATGAAAGGTAAGGAGGATTGAAAGGCAGCAACCATTTGCTCAGAGGGGTTCGGTGCCTAAGAAATGGTGTCTGAATCAAAGGCTGGTGGCACAGTTGTTGGGAGTGGCTCAGTGTTTGGGAGACCTTCAGAAGAAGCTGCCATCTGTGGGTGAATTTGGGCAGATGAACTTGATTCTTGTGACAATTTGGCAAGTAGTTCTTGTAGTTTGCTTACCTCAGCCTCAAGAATGGTGTTGTGGGCTAGAACATCAAAGAAAAAGCCCAGGTCATCATCAGAATTTGCTGAATCATCTGACCTCCTGATTAAATCAGGATGAACACGTGCTGAGTGTAGATCAGTATTCACATGTGCCCCTATTTCTTGGAACTGGGGACTTCCTGCCTCAGGATTATGTCCTTCATTGGCAGTTGCCTCTGGTGAGGTCTTAGAGATGATACCACCTTCATCCTGTTCTTGTGCTAAAACAGAGAAGAGGTAGCCTTACCAGATGTTCGAATCTCCTCCTTACACAGGGAGATTGAACTCTATAATCCCTGTGCGGTGGGTTATCAGCCACATTATAATCCTCTTCCTCAACTGTTGAGGTTTGTCCAGTGGTAATAGGTTTCTGGGAAAGGGTAGAGGAATGTAGTTGAGTAAGCACTTGTGCAATAACCACAGTTGGGCTTGTAGGGGTGGCTTCAGTGGGAGATAAGTGTGAAGAAGATTGCACCTGGGGTGAATGGTGCTCTTCAATGGCAATCTTCTTAAGTGAGAGAGATTCCAGTAATGTCGTTTCCCCATTTTTGGTTGCATCAGGATCCTGTTGAGAGGATACCTGAGCGGTTTCAGCTGGTAGAGTCTTGGAAACTACAGGGGGATTACTACCAGTAGTTTCATCGTGCCTTTGTGTTGCAGGGGCATCATCAGGGGACTCAACTCCCTGAGTAGCCTTTTTGGTTTGTTTGGATTGTGGTTTGGAAGGGACTTTGGATTTGGAGGATGAGGCTGTGGGTTCCCTCTGCTTGGGTTTTAGCAGTTTGGCAGCCTTTTTGAGTTGTGGGTCAGAGTTGTGCCTGGAGTATACCTCAGGCAAAACTACCACAGCAGGGACTCCAAGGCCAACAGGGCCATCAGATTTGAATTGATTGATGATTATGGCCTTAAGAAACCTTGGATATAATATCCATTTGTTAGCCACAGGTTTCATTGCCAGATCTTTTAATTCCAAAAACATAACTTCAGAAAAATTTAAGCTTTGGCATTCAAGGATAGAATACAATACCTGCTGCCACCTGGATGACATTTGATCCCATGAAGAGGATTTGGGGGCAAGGCAGACATTGATCATATGAAAGATTAGGCATTCAACATCATGGAAGTGCTTCTTCAAAATGGTGGTAGCACTTAGGTCGCCCTCATACCCATGGTTGATGAATGATAATTAGTGGTGCTCTTCGGTTATTCGGTGACAAAGGTGGCATCATTTAGATCTAGGGTTTGTCGAATGATAGCAGGAGTGATGACCACCTTCTTCTGGATACAAACGACTGGAGAGTGATCACGTCATAATTCTCACCAGTATGGACAGTGACATTTGTCCAAAATTGGCGAAGGGTATCAGGATAGATGGTTGGATTCAGAAGAAAAACAGTTTGATACGGGGAATCAACCATCAGATCAATGGCAACATCAAACTTAGTCCAAAAGGCCGATTTTGTGAAGTAGGCAACATAGTTGTGTCGTGGTTTGATTTGCATGGTCGCCATTAATGGAAGATGAAAGTTCTGAAAACGACTTATGAAAAGTTTGAAGTTAGGGTTAGGTATTTATAGGTTATGAAACGACTGAAAGAAAACAACTGAAGGTTTTGGTGTTAGTCATCAGTTGTTAGAAAACGACTAAGACATGGTTTTAAATTTCAGATGTTGTAAACAACTCAAGACTTGGTGTTAGTCATCAGTAGTTTGAAACTACTAAAGACTTGGTTTTGGCTTCAGTTGTTTTGAAATGAAACAACAGTTGTTTGAAACAATTGAAGAGTAAAATTTCTCATCAGTTGCTGTTGTCAATTCACAGATCTCAGTTGTTTCATTGACCTTAACACTAACTCAGAAGACTATCTGATTTTTAGATGTTTCATTGGTCATTAGTAATCTGTTAGAACAGACATCAGTAGTTATAACTACATCAGTACTTTTCAACAAATAAAGTACTTCAGTACTTTTAAGTAATTTAGTCTTCAGTAGTTATGAAAATTGTTGTATACTATCAGCACTGAAATAACTTATCAGTGCTTATTTTTGACAGTTGTATACTAATGTTCATCAGTACTTGTGAACTGAGATCATCAGATGTTGTCAAATCATTCTAGCTATAGCATACCATGGCTTAGCACTAGATTTTTGAAAGTTGCATTGTCCAAAGGCTTAGTAAATATATCTGCAAGCTCATCAGCACTAGGAACAAACTTTGGATCAATCAGACCTTTTTCATAACAATCCCTCATAAAATGATGTCTGATCTCAATATGTTTGGTCCTAGAATGCCGGACAGGATTCTTAACAATACAAAGAGCTGAAGCACTGTCCATCAGTAAAGGATTCTTAGTCTCTGTAATGTAATAATCCAGTAATTGATTCTGAAGCCAGAGTACCTAGGATGTAGAACTTGCAGCAGCAATGTACTCTACTTCAGCAGTGGATGTAGCAACTGAAGTTTGTTTCTTACTCTGCCAAGAAACTAAACAATTGCCTAGAAATTGGCATCCACCAGAAGTTGATTTTCTGATTAATTTACACCCTGCATAGTCACTATCAGAGAAAGCAACTAATTTGCAAGAGTGCCCAGTGGAATACCAAAGTCCTACAGATTGAGTTCCTTGCAAGTATCTAAAGATCGTTTTGACTGCAATCATATGGGATACGTTAGGTGCAGCCTGAAATCTAGCATAGACACAAGTTGCAAGCATAATGTCTGGTCTAGAAGCTATAAGGTACATCAAGGAACCAATCATACATGTGTAAAGAGTTTCATCAACTGCTTTACCTTTCTGATCAGCATCCAGTTGTGTGGTGCTGCACATGGGAGTAGAACAGGGCTTTCAATTTTGTAAATCAAACTTTTTCAACAGATCCTTTGTATATTTTGACTGATGAATGAAAGTTCCATCATCCATTTGTTTGATTTGCAAACCCAGAAAGAACTGTAATTCTCCCATGGCACTCATTTCAAACTTTTGTTGCATCAACTTAGTAAAGGCATCACACAACTGTGGATCAGAGGATGCAAAAATAATATCATCTACATAAATTTGAACAAGGAGCTTATGCATGCCTACTTTCTTAATGAACAAAGTTTTATCTATGGAGCCTGTAGTGAAATTGTTTTGAAGAAGAAAGTTAGACAGTGTTTCATACCAGGCTCTGGGAGCTTGTTTTAACCCATAAAGAGTCTTATCAAGCTTATACACCCAATCTGGATGTTTATGATCTTCAAAGCCCGGTGGTTGAAACACATAAACTTCTTTTTTTATTTTACCATATAAGAATGCACTTTTGACATCCATTTGAAAAAACTTTAAGATTATGGAAAGCAGCATAAGCTAAGAACAATCTGATTGCCTCCAGTCTGGCTACAAGGGCAAAGGTTTCATCATAATCAATACCTTCTACTTGTGAAAACCCCTGTACAACCAGTCTGGCCTTGTTCTTGACAATTTGACCTTTTTCATCAGTTTTATTCCTAAACACCCATTTAGTGCCTATTGCAAACTTACCTTGGGGTAGAGGAACTAGTTCCCACACTTGCTGCTTTTGAAACTAAGAAGCTCAAGTTGCATGGGTTCAACCCATCCATTGTGTCTTAATGCAATATGATAGTTCTTTGGCTCTTGCTCACTGATAAAAAGAGCATAAAAGTAGAAATTGGACAATTGACTTGTAGTTGAAACACCAGCATTGATGTCACCAATGATCTGAGACATGCAGTGATTCTTTAGTTCTTGGTCCTCAATAAGATCTGTGCAAGTATTTGTAGGAGATTCAGCAGCAACAGATGTTGATCCAGACTCTTGAAACCTAGAATGAGATGGCAATTCAAATGAAGTAGAGGATTCAGAGATCTCATCAGCATTTGTTGTGGATGGAACTGCTCAAGTTACAGGAACATCGAGTTTAGTAGACTCAGGCAGGTGATCACTAAAACTTGCATTTGTACCACCAGATGGATGACTAGGTGCAGGAGATGATGGATTCACAGAATCTGCAACAATTGGAGACTGATAAGGAACATATTGTAGTATTTCCAAATCAAATAACTCCACAGGGTTTTGTGGGATTTTGTCCTTTGGAGATTCATTAAACTTTACATGCAACGTTTCTTCAACTATCTTTCTTCTGCAATTAAAAACTCTGTATGCCTTGCAAGTAGATGAATACCCAACAAAGTACCCTGCATCCACCTTTGATTCAAACTTCTGAAGTGGATTCTTTGTGTTAAGAATGTAACAGGGACACCCAAATGCTCTAAAAAAGGAAATCAGAGGGGCCAAATGATGTAACACTTCATAAGAAGTCTTCATCAACCTCTGATTTACTAACACTCTATTTTGCACATACCAAGCTGTATTGACAACTTCAGCCCAAAAGGTTAGTGGCAAACCAGAATCAGCCAACATTGACCTTACGGCTTCAATAAGTGTCCTGTTCTTTCTCTCCACCACTCCATTTTGTTCAGGAGTTCATGGAATGCTATACTGCCTCTTGATTCCCTTAGATAAATAGAAGTCATCAAGTGTGTGGTTTCTAAATTCTATGCCATTATCACTCTCACACACTTGACTGGAAGGGAGTACTGCTTTTCCGCATACAACACAAAGTAGATGATGATTTGAACAGCCTCATCTTTTGAATGTAAGAAGAAGGTCCATAAAAATCTGGAATAATCATCCACAATTACGAGACAATATTTTCTCTTTGCCATGCTCATCACTCTTACTGGACCAAACAGATTCCATATGTAGTAATTGCAAGCAGGCAGTGGACTTTGGTTCTTCTATTGGAGGGAATGATACTTTGTGTTGCTTTCCTTTTAAACAAGCAGAATAGTTGTCATCACATTTGAACTCCTTTAATGGTAGACCTCTCACTAAACCATGATGGATAAGCTGGTTCATGTTTTTAAGATTCACATGACCAAGCCTTCTGTGCCATAGTTCAGATTCCTGAGCAGAGGCCTTGGAGAATAGACATGGATGGCCTTTTAGATCAATTTTCTTTAATAAGTCTAAGGCATATACTCTTCCAATCCTATTGGCCTTCAGGAGAGTATATTCATCCAATATCTTGTCAATCATTCTCAAAACATTGGAAGACAGAATCCAACAGTTCTGGCTGGTGAAAAGTGCAACATGCCCTTTATCACACATTTGACTGCACTCATCAAGTTGTACTTGAGATTCTCCACATGGTTAACATCATCAAATCTTATCTCACCATTTGACACAAAGCCTTTGCCGATGATGTGACCCTTAGCATCATTACCAAAAGATACAAATCCCTTCTTTCCTTGAGAGTAGTCATGAAGAAGAGAACTGCTCCCTGTCTTATGCATAGATACTCCACTGTCCACATACCAGATGCTTCTATGGCATGCTGAAGAACCCTGCATTTGTCACAAGAAACTAGTTAGCTTTTGAGACCCAAACATTTTTGCTTTTGGGTCTGTTCTCATCAACAAATTTTATACTAACTGATTTGTCAGCGGTTTAATCACAGGTACATCTATTTGCTTAACTCTCCCCAACAGATGTTGAACCATCATAACAACTTGTGTCTGATTGGTTGTTAAAGCCTTTAGTTCAGCAGACACATCAGTACTTGTTTTTTATTGGTTCCTGTGACTCACCATGTCATCCTTTTTGAAAGACACAGACTTAGTCTGGTGTTTTGATATTCCATGAGGAATACTTTCAGCTGTTTTATGATAAACCCCTTCCTTCTTTTTAGATTTTTGTAAGAACTTTGGGTTATCAGTTTGAGATGTTTGTGGTACAAACTTGGTTTCAAATTCATCTTTCATTTTATTAATTTTCTTTTTAAAAATTTTATCTTTGTTGAACTTCGAACACTTTTTGTACCAACATTCATCAGTGGGATGATTGAATAGACCACATATTTCACATGGCATTTTCTTCATCTTCTGTTGTTCAACTGCCGAAGAAGATGAAACTACTGAAAGTGTGTTCTTTAGTACTTTCTTCCTCTCAGTACTTATGTTAAGTACTAAAGGATTTTTAACAACTGAAGATTTCTTCTTTAGAAGTTTTCTATCAGTATTTTTGGATTTCCTGATAGACACTTCAGCAGTTGTCAAACCATGTTTGTTTTCATTTAGTTTGAAATGCTCTTCAGGTGTTGTTACCTTCCCTTCAGTACTTTGAATGCTTTGAGATACAACACGTGAAGTGCTTAGTTTTTCTTTGATCATGTGTTTATCAGCAGTGAGACCATCAGCAGATTGATTAGCTGAGGTACTAATACTGACTTCATCCTTTGATTTTGGATTGTCACTTGAGGATGAGACACATGATGATGTGGTTTGGGAATTGCTTTCACCTTCATATTTTACTTCTATCTTGGGAGTAAAATCTGTAGGAGGTACAATGTGATTATACCCAATCCGAAACTTCACATTTGAAGTTGTTTGCTTGCTGAGAAGCATTTCAAACCCCTTGCAGGATGTTACCCAGCGTTCACACTCTACTTGAGTAGCTGCAAGTGTTTCATTGAGATTCTTATGATCCTCTAAAATGACCTCTACCTTTGCCTTTTTATCAGTGATTTGGCATTTTAATTTGTAAATCTCATCATCTTTTTCATTTAAGACAGACTCAAAATCAGCTTTTCTTTTGGAAATCACTTTCTCTAGGTCAAGATTTTGATTAATTAAAGCTACATTTGCTTCTCTAGTTGAGACAAAAGTAGCTATGCATGACTCAGAACACAACTTGGCCTTAGCCTCAGAAGATACCCGTGGTACTTGTGATGATGAAGCATTTGAACATGAACCATCAGTAGACTCCAGGGCCATAAGAGCCAGATTTCCAAAAGGATTTTCACTACCATGTTGACTAGCACCAGAAAACAATTGTTCAAGATAACCAGAAAGATCATCTGGTAAGCTACTCCAGTCAACAACTCCAGGTGTGAAAAAGCTTTGATGTGATTAAGATTGAGATTGTTGATTTGATTGAGATGGTTGAGGCTCAGGTAGGGCATGTGGCTGTTGAGCTATGGGTACTGGAACCTGACTGGACTGAGGCATGTAAAAACGGGGATAAGGATATGGCATTGGACCTTGAGGGACAAAATATGCAGGAGATGATTAAATTTGTGAATGATGACCAGAACTGGTAGAATGTTGCCCTTTGTTTTGTGAGCTATTGCATGGAAAGGTCACAAAGGGTGCAGAAGAGTTAGATCCAGATAATCAACACTCTCTTGCAAAATGTCCAAGTCTATGGCACTTGTGACACCTCAACTTGCTCTTGTCAAACCAACTTTGGTTTTTCCAGAGAGACCAGGAATTTTCTACCTGTCCTTTTGTAAAATTTTTGAGATCTGATATTGATTAATGCCATTTGGCTCAAAATACCCATCTCTTCCAAATCATCATCAGCAATTCCTTTCAAATCATCCATCAAAAAGCACAAATTATCACTACTACACCCTGAATTACTATCAACACCAACAAAAGCAGGATCTCCATTGTTTGAAGAGAAATCTATATGCTCATCATAAGACTTTCTAATGCAGCATATTCTGACTCATGATCGACCAGAGCAGTATTCCCTGGTACAAAATCATCAGTGAGCTTCCCAGATGAAGCCATTTTCCTTTTCTGTTCTATCTCTCTTTCAAATGTTAACAGTTTCCCATGAAGTTGGGTGAGAGATAGATTGTCCAGATTTGCACTAGAGCGTAGGACAATAGTATATGTGTCCCATCTCTCAGGCAGGGATATGAGGAATCTGTTGTTCATTTGACTATTTGTATATTCATGTTTAACCATTTTCAGATCAGATATCAAACAGGAAAATTGCTCAAACTGTTGGGTCAGTGACTCACCCTTTCTATGAGAGAATGTCTCATATTGCTGGGCAAGGATCTCTCTATTGTTTGCCAAGACCTCATTAGTTCCTCCAAATTGTTCTTTCAGAGCAACCCAGAGGTCATCAGTAGTTTCATGATGCATGAGTCCAGAATAGATTTCATGAGGCAGTGCCATGGCCAGAATTCCATGGGCTTTAGCATCAATTTCAAACAGTTTCAGATCTTCATCTGAGTATTGCTCTTTCTTCTTCGGAACCATCTCATTGGTTTCCGAATTACTCACCATAGGCTTATATGGTCCATGAATTACAGATTTCCAACATCCTGAACTGTTGACACATAGGTGATGGAGCAATCGGCGTTACCATATGTTATACTCACTCCTAACAAGCAACGGAGGCTTTGTTAAAGAGCCAGTATTCTGAGGATCATTGATTGATGTAGCCATTTTCACCGATTCAAATAGGTTCAATGAAATTTTAACAGATCTAGCTCAAAAACTCAACAACTCAGTTTGAAACAAGACGAATCTCAAATTAATTCATCGGAAGTAACAGAAAATCAAACCCTATAACCAATTCTTGCAAATTTGCTAATTCGATCAAACTTAGATATCAAAAGAGCAGTTTCAATGATCAATTGTTAAATCGATCAATGATTAACCTTGCTCTGATACCATTTGAAAGGATCGGGATCTAGTTTGATCAATTAGATTAAGATTTGCAGCGGAATAGAACAAGAATTAGACAAAATTTAAGCAAGAATAATATGAATATTCAATCAAACAGTGACGGTTATATAGAGAGACAGTTTTCTGCAAAGAGAATATTTTCATTCACGCACAAGCTTCGGCTCAAAGAAATTAGGTCAACATTCCTTTTATAAAGGAATATGACATCAATTGATGTCACTTGATAGTGACGCCTAACTGATTTATACAAACAACTGAAAGTAGACTAAACTACTGAAGATGTCCACAACAACTGAGGACACCTTCACGAAAAGCTAAGTACAAGCTAAAATTACAACTACTGAAGTTATAACATCTGAAGTGTAAGAACTTCAGATGTTTTACATAAAATAAAACTACTGATTACAAACCACTAAAAAGTAAACCATCACAACTACTGAAAAGAACTACTTCAGCTGTTGTGACAACTTCTGAGAACTTGGTCTTCAGACTTTGTCTTCAGACTTTTTCTTCAGACTTTGTCTTCAGCTGTTGTCTTCAGACTTTGTCTTCAGTTGTTGTCTTCAGACTTTGTCTTCAGCTGTTGTAGACCAATTCAGTTGTTATAATGTCTGTGGGACTTAAAGGTTTTTCTGATCTGGCTCATTGGTTCTTTTGGTCCAACACCTTTCGACTAAGGGCATCCGCCACCAGGTTGGCTTTTCTCGGATGGTAATGGATCTCATAATCATAATCCTTTATGAGCTCCAACCATCTCATTTGCCTTATGTTTAAATCTTTCTGCTGAAAGAAATACTTCAAGCTTTTGTGGTCGTTGAATATGGTGCACTTCATCCCATACAGGTAGTGCCTCCATATCTTTAATGCAAAGACCATGATTGCAAGCTCCAAGTCATGAGTAGGATAATTAATCTCATGAACTTTCAACTGTTGGGATGCATAGGCTATAACCTTTCCTCTCTGCATCGACACACATCCCAACCCCGAGTAGGAAGCATCAGAATAAACCACCAGATCCTCGTGTCCATCACGCAACGACAAGACAGGAGCTTGAGTCAACCTTGCCTTTAACTCCTCAAATGCCTTCTCCTGAGCTTGACCCCATACAAACTTTAAATCCTTACGGGTCAACTTGGTTAGTGGAGAAGCGATCTTAGATAAGTCTTGAATAAACCTTCGGTAATAGGCCGCCAAACCCAAGAAACTACGTATCCCGGATGTCGTCTTTGGAGACTTCTATTACATCACCGCTTCCACCTTTGCCGGGTCCACCATAATCCCCTCAGGATTCACTACGTGACACAAGAACTGAACCTTGCATAACCAAAATGCGCACTTGGACAACTTAGCATACAACTTCTCCCTTCTAAAGGTCTCCAACACCTCTCGAATGTGACCGACATGCTCATTCTTGCTCTTCGAATAAATCAAGATATCATCAATAAACACAATCACTGATTTACCCATCATTGGCTGACACACTTGATTCTTCAAATCAATAAAAGCAGCTGGCGCATTGGTCAAACCAAAAGACATAACGAGAAACTTGTAGTGTCCATAACGCATGCGAAAAGCTATTTTAGGAATATCCTGCTCCTTCACCTTCAACTGATGGTAGCCAAATCGAAGGTCTATCCTTGAGAACCAACTGGCACCCTCGAGCTGATAAAAAAGATCATCAATTCTCAGTAAAGTGTACCAGTTCTTCACTCTCCACTTGTTCAGCTCGCAGTTGTCTATACACATTCTCATACTACCGTCTTTCTTCTTCACAAATAAGACTGGAGCACCCCAGGTGAGATACTTGGTTTAATGAACCCCTTGTCTAGCAACTCTTGCAATTGCTCCATCAACTTTTTCATCTGGGTCAGAACGAACTGATACGGTGCCTTAGCAACAGGTTGGGCACCCGGTATCAAGTCAATCTGGAACTCGATCTCATGGTCAGGTGGCACTCTTGGTAAATCTTCATGAAACACATCTGGAAAGTCACACCCCACCGGCACGTCAGTCAATTGTGGTGTTGGCGTATCCATATCCTTCACGTAGGCCAAGTAGGCAGTACATCCATTCCTCATGCACTTTCGCGCCATTGCCATCGAAATCATTTTCGGGATCGTCATGACTCGATTACCATAAGCCATCATTGTACTCCCGTCAGGCGCTGTCAACCGAACCATCTTCTTGCGACACACAATGTTCGCCTCATAGTCCGCCAACCAATCCATTCCTAGGACAACGTCAAACCCACCTAAGGTCATCAGAAATGGTTTAACAGGAAACTTGTGACCTTCTAGTTCTACGTCACAACCCTCTATCATCTTTGAAATCTTGGTAGACTTACCTATGGCAGTTTCTATATCAAAAGGCATATTTATATTCTTACTACTAACAGGATATTTAGCACAGAAAGCAGCAGAAATAAGACTTTTACTAGCACCAGAATCAAATAACACAGAGGCTAAAGTTTGGTTGACTAGAAACATACCTGACACAACATCGAGGTCCATCCTAGCCTCCTTCTACGTCATCATGAACGCTCTCGCACTTGCCCTCTGCCATTCTCCTCTGGCCTTCTTCACTACCAATCCTTCAGCCCTTAACTTCTTACAGTCCTTACTCATGTGGCCTTCCCCGCAACAGTTAAAACACCTCCCATCCTTACACTTCCTCACCATGTCATTAGGCTTCCCATATTTGAAGCACACATTCAATCCCCACCTACACTCTCTGGTGTGTTCCTTCCGACACTTGCCACACCTTCTCATCTCTGCATCGGATGTGACCACACATCGGTCATCCACCCATGCACCTTTATTGCTTGGAGTGGCCCACCACATCCAACCCACTTCCTATTCCAATTCTAGTCACCACCACCTTTCTTGCCAACTTTGGCCACCATCATAGCCCTTTCATCATACAACATCCATGCCTAGTCAACCGCCGTCCTAAACGTGCCTGGTCTGGCAGCGATCATATGCCTACGAACATCTGTCGGCAAGCCTTGGATGTATCTCTTGATCTTTTGTGACGAGGGTGTCACTTGATTTGGCACCAGCAGTGCCATCGCGTTGAACTTGGTGGTGTATTGTTGATGTGTCATGGTTCTCGCCACCAACTGCAAGAATTCCCTTTCTACCTTATCCATTTCCCTGTGAGGATAGACCTCCTCAAGTACTAGCCTTTTAAGCTCTGCCCACTTTATCCTTCCAATTACCTGACTACCCACGGCTTGGAAAATATTTTCCCACCAGCACAAAGTCGAGTCCACAAATGAGTGGGTAGCAAACTTCACCTTCTGGTCTTCCTGACACTTGCTGATATCGAGAACAGCCTCTATTTCTCTCACCCACCGGTGAGCAGCAGTAGCAGTGCTGTTACCATCAAAAGTAGGGGGCTTGCATCTTTGAAATGCCCCGTACTTACAGCCTCATGTCGTCTCCTGCACAGGCTCTTCCTCCTCCTCCTCATCATCAGAGAGAACCGTCACAGTCTTCGGTTGCTCGCGTCCTCCTAAGGACCTATTCCTTTCCCTTCTTTCTCCTTCCCTTACAGCCTTAATCACTTCAGTCGCCATAGACGGTGAGATCGTCTGCATGACCTCATGCACCCCCTCTACAACAACCTCCTTCATTGAGGCCCTTAACTTAGCACTCTCATCTCCGCCCTCTGGATAAGGGGTTTCTTGTTCTTCATGAACCACCTGTTTGACCCTAGGCCTTCCTCTCGTGACCCGTGGTTCAGCACCACATCACCACGACCTCCACCACACGAAGCCTTCGATGATCTACCACCATCCATCCTCTAAACACACTATAAGATTCAAACACCAACATGGTCATTTAAGGGAACAACTTAATTTATATGAAGTATAGTAAGTTCCTAATTACAGTGGCCAGTTGTGTTTATGTTAGGATCGTGTATTGAATGAAATACTAACTAATATACGTGTATACCGAATCACATAGTGCGGAATCCTATTTGATTGGCGATCCAACCAGTGAGAACGCACGTAGAAACAATTGTGGATTGAATCTAAACGTCAAGAACGATTGGTAATCGATCTACTGCGATCTATGAACTTGGAACATGTTCTTAGTGGTCTCTGGATGGCTAGGGTACGATTTAGTACGTAGGTTTTCAAAGTGTTATGTTTTTCCACGATTTAAGTGGTATTTATAGGTTAGGGTTTCTCATTCGGGCGACTGGACCATTTGCATGGTTCAGTCATGCAAACGACTAAGTGTTCGGTCGTGCAACTGAGCCAATCTCATGTTACAATCATGTGACTGATCCAGTCTCCTGGTTCTGTCGTATGACTGGTTCATTAACATGAAGTTGTTCATGCGTATGGTCCATTAGCATGGGCCATTCGCATGAGAACTTGATATGATTAAGTTTGAATATGTTTTACAATCATTACTTGACTTAGATGTATTCAAACAACCACAAACCTATATAGTTAGTTCAATAAGCATTATTACATTCCAAGCAATGAAATATTCAATATTATAAGCACAACCACACATTGTATTTCATTAAGTACCCATTCTATTACATATGTGTAAGACGATAATGACATTTTACATTAAGCTCAGAAACTAGGTACACATGTATCTACAAACTCCCCCTTGGACCTAGTTTCATCTACTGTCTTACATTCTTCATAAGCTCCTCATACTTCTTGTACTTCTCCTCTCTTGTGAATCCTACATGTATTTCAAAAGCAAAGCAGAGACGTATCACATTCTGGAATTGCAGAGCTTGTACAATATCCTGTGAGTCATAGAACAATAGCCACTTGTATAAGGTGTAAACATCATCAGATGACAAGTTAGTGAGCCACATGTGGTCAAACACCCTGATAGTTTCCATACTAGCATTTATGTTCAACACTATGACTGCCTCGCCTGTTCTCCAATCGTAGTACCACCACTTGAAGTGTGGAGTGAAGTCTTGTGCCATTTCCCGTAGAGGAATTCTAGACATCGTGCGCGGAGGACTCCACTTCAGCACTATTTTTGGCTTCCCAGTTATGGCATGGACTTCAGATCTCCTGATATACCTCGTTGGTTGTTGAGGCTTGAAGTTGACCCACTGGGTGTGGTACTCTCTCTTTAATGCGGCTTCAAATCAGCCTGACATCTTACGAGGGTCAGCATATAGCAATTTCAATTTTGCTAGCTGGTTAAGCAAAACCTGAAAGAGCCTTCAGATCGTGTGGGAATCTGAAGTACTTGATCCCTTTCTCTCTTTTAACAGCATAAACGTTTAGATCTTCAAAATAGGCCCACGCTATAATTTTGCCTAACACCTTGTGATGCTTCTTCACTTTTTAGAGTTTGGTGTAGACATTTGACTTCGGTGCACTACGCTGGGCTCTCATTTCTGCAAAACACGCTGCCCATTCAACCTTTCTAATATTGACGTCGACGTCTGAGGCTTGGGCCTTGTCTTCCTTCTTCTCCGACTCTTGCTCCATCTTATCCAGAGTTTCAAAAGTATCACTAACAAGGGAGTCACCTAGATTGGGGACTACATTTCCCTCCTTGTCAGCGTACTCTGGATAATGTTGAGCAGTGACGTCTTTAATCTCGATTTCACCAACATCATTAAGCTCATCATCACTGTCAATGTCCATCGTAGGAGCATCCTTCACGATCTTGTCAGGATTCAGTCTGAACATCTCAGCAAGTTGCTCATCAGTAAGGTCATGGATTATTTCTCCTTCTTCAGGAGTGTAACTCACAGACCTCCTCACTATCCCTTGCAGATCAAGTATCATTGTGAGTTGAGACTTGATCTGCTGAAGGGGAGCAACATCATATTCATCTTGCTGAGATATGTGATCTGCTTGATTTAAACATATAACCATATCATACATTAGTAAGTAATCAAGACATTAACCATTAAATATATATACATTAACATTCAAGCACATAATATTAATCCAAAATTCAATTACAAAGTTTTCAAGTACATAAATATCTAAACATTACTTTTCCCCTGAATAGCTGGCACGTCAGTAGGAGGGGCTGAATATGACGCTCCTTGGTCTTGATTTCTCTTAATACGTCTCTCCTGACCTTGAGCTGATGTAGATGAGCTACATCTACTTCTTCATCATCATCATTGTTCTGCCCTTCCCTTGTTTCTTCCTTCTCACTGGCCTCATCATCATCACTATCATCATCTTCACCATCATCATCATCATCATCATCATCATCATCTCCTTCTCTTATCCTGAGTGGCTCATCCTTCGATCCCTTGAGCTTGAGCATGAAGGTTGTTAGAAGCCTCCAAATCCTCTATCCTCTTTGTTGAGTGGACATTTTGCTCCTGGAGTTAGGACATCTGTAGACTCTAAGTAGCCATCTGTTGTGCCTGCTGCTCAATCTGTTGCGCTTGCTGAGATATCTCCTGAGATTGTGTAGCAGTAAGCTCTACTAACTAATGAATCTGAGCAGTCTTCTCGTCATCAGCTGGTAACAGCTTCAGCACCATACGGTTCAGTGCTGAGAGCTATTCCTCTATCGTATTGGGAGGTGGATATGATCCAGATAGAAATGATGGCTAAGATGACAGTCCTGCTAGGTGGCTAGAGGTTGTGGTGGTGGCAGTGGTGAGGATTGGGGGTCGTATAGATGTAGGTGATGGTGGATGAGCTGTAGTTGTGGTGGATTGGATGTGGGTACGTGGTGGAGTGGGTATGGTAGTGGTGTGTGAGGTGGTAGAGGTGGTGGCAGGTGGTGTGGTAGCAGTGGTGGTGGTAGTGGTGGAAGGTGTGGCTGAGGTAGTGGCTGTGGTGGTGGCTGTGGTGGTGGATGAGGTCAGGGTAAACTTTAGTCTCTTCCCTTTCTTGCCATAGGGGTGTGCCATCCTCTTCTTCCTTGAGCCTCTAGGCACAGAGGCTCCCCCTTGGCTGCTGGGTGGGTCCGGGGCATATGTGGGATTTGACTCAGCAGCAACATCCCCGGAATCCCCTGGGTGTCCACCAACCACCCTCAAACCTCTCTCTGTGGCAACCACCCTGCTCCCTACAGTCCTCGTGAGAGGCTCGTCATCACTCTCTGCCTCCTCATCTAGAGGACAAAAATCCTAGTGAAAGCTGGTACTGGTGGCATCTGTAGGAGGTGGAGATGTAACATGGGTAATGGGGCCCCTAGTAGAAGCGGGCCCAGAGTCTCCATCGGTGTCACCGTCATTGTCATCAGAGTCATCTGATGGGGGAGCAATTTGCTCAACATCTGAATCACTCTCCTCATGGCACCACTTTCGCCTAGCCGGCACCATGTAATCAGCCTTGGCAAGATGCCTGAAGAGTCTCTTCACAGGGGCTTGACTTGCTTCCCACTGTAGACCTTCATGCGGCCCAAGGTTGTGTTAGTCATAATCTCCATCGATGCCGCATCGTGGCTCTCCTTGGGCAAGGCAGGCAGCTTCTCATCGATAATCATCTGCAAGAATCTGGGTTACATGCAGAATCCCTCCTTGCCCTTTGCCTCTAGGTTCTCTATCAGATAGGCAAAAATCATACTGGAGAAACTGAAGGGGTGGTTGAGTACCAGTGCCACATAGACATTCTAGATCTGGTCTGAGAGGTCATCAAACCCACCCCTCCTCGACGCCAAGCACTTTAGTATCACATGCGCCAAGTCCTTAAACAGAAAACACAAGTTGCTTTTGTTTAGCACACCTGTGTTTATGTCCCTAGCGTACTTCATCCTGAGGAAGCACCCTCTAACTGTCAGAGGGTGTAGCATGGTCGGGTGATCTGCATCGTCACCTAGATCGAGTACTCGATGAATATCAGCTGCAGTCACCTCGATATCATGCCCAAGAATGGTACTCCGGATGTTGTAGGGCTCTTATGAATGATCAACCGATGCCCCCTCCTAGAAGCCCTGTTGTATAGACCTATAGGGAGTGCATGGTGTGGATATAGCTCTGTGAATCCGGGATCTCTTTAGTAATGCAATGATCCCTACAAACTTGGCATCGTTTCGAGTTGTGGCATCCAAATGGGCGCAAATATTGTGCTTGGGGTTGATGGACCACCTATCAGCCATCAATCTGTAACATAAGACACATAGACATTAGATCACCACATAACAAAGTTTAGGTCAAGTTAACCTATTTGAGATCAGTTTGGTTCAATCATGCGATTGGACCATACGACTGTGTTCAGTCGGTTGACCTAACAGGCGACTGAGTATAGTCAGGTGACTGAACATGCGATTGAGTTCAATCGGGTGACTGAGCTCACTTGGATTATCCATTCGGCCGACTGAGTTGTTCGGCCAGCTCAGTCGTGCGATTGGAGTTCATCCGTGTTGGACCAAAAGAACCAATGAGCCAGATCAGAAAAACCTTTAAGTCCCACAGACATCAAAACAACTGAAGTGGTCTACAACAGCTGAAGACAAAGTCTGAAGACAAAGTCTGAACACAAAGTCTGAAGACAAAGTCTGAAGACAACTGCTGAAGACAAAGTCTAGAGACAAAGTCTAAAGACAAAGTCTTAAGACAAAGTCTGAAGACAACAACTGAAGACAATGTCTGAAGACAACTGCTGAAGACAAAGTCTGAAGACAACTACTGAAGACAAAGTCTGAAGACCAAGTTCTCAGAAGTTGTCACAACAGCCGAAGTAGTTCTCTTCAGTAGTTGTGATGGTTTACTTTTCAGTAGTTGTAATCAGTAGTTTTATATTATGTAAAACATCTGAAGTTCTTACACTTCAGATGTTATAACTTCAGTAGTTGTAATGTTAGCTTGTACTTAGCTTTTTGTGAAGGTGTCCTCAGTTGTTGTGGACATCTTTTACTTTCAGTTGTTTGTATAAATCAGTTAGCTGCCACTATCAAGTGACGTCAGCTGATGTCACATTCCATATATAAAAGGAATGTTGACCTAATTTCCTTGTAACCGAAGCGTGTGCTTGAATGAAAACATTCTCTTTGCAGAAAACTTTCTCTCTTTATAACCGTCACTATTTGATTGAATATTCATATTATTCTTGCTTAAATTTCGTCTAATTCTTGTGCTATTCCGCGGCAAATCTTAATCTAGTTGATCAAACTAGATCCCGATCCTTTCATATGGTATCAGAGCTGGTTAATCATTGATCGATTTAACAATTGATCATTGAAACTGCTCTTTTGATATCTAAGTTTGATTGAATTAGCAAATTTGCAAGAATTGGTTATAGAGTTTGATTTTCTGTTGCTTCCGGTGAATTAATTTGAGATTCGTCTTGTTTCAAACTGTGTTGTTGAGTTTTTGAGCTAGATCTGTTAAAATCTCATTGAACCTGTTCGAATTGGTGAAAATGGCTACATCAATCAATGATCCTCACAATACTGGCTCCTCAACAAAGCCTCCGATGCTTGTTAGGAGTGAGTATAACATATGGGAACGCCGAATGCTCCATCACCTGTCTGTCAATAGTCCAGGTTGTGGGAATTCTGTCGTTCATGGATCATATAAGCCTATGGTGAGTAATCCGGAAACCAATGAGATGGTTCTGAAGAAGAAAGAGCAATACTCAGATGAAGATCTGAAACTGTTTGAAATTGATGCTAAAGCCCATGGAATTCTGGCCATGGCACTGCCAAATGAAATCTATTTTGGACTTATGCATCATGAAACTGCTCATGACCTCTGGGTTGCTCTGAAAGAACAATTTGGAGGAACTGATGAGGTCTGGCAAACAATGAAGAGATTTTTGGACCAAAAGAACCAATGAGCCAAGATCAGAAAACCTCTAAGTCCCACATGATATCACAACAACTGCTGAAGGCTTCATCGGCAGTTCGACAAGTGCTGAAGACTTCAACAGCTGAAGATCAAGTACTGAAGACTTCAACAGCTGAAGACTAAAGTGCTGAAGCTCAACAGCTGAAGAACACAAGTGCTGAAGCTCAACAGCTGAAGAACACAAGTGCTGAAGCTGAAGACCAAAGTACTGAAGTAACAACAGCTGAAGTCTACAAGTCTGAAGATCACAACTAGTGTACAAAGTCTGAAGACAAAGACTGAAGACATCAGCTGATGACATCTACTGAAGTCATCAGCTGATGAAACGTCTAAGTTCAAGTCTGAAGACCAAGTACTGAAGTTTCAGTAGTTTGTCACAACAGCTGAAGAGTACTTCTTCAGTAGTTGTGATATCAGTAGTTTTATGTTTTTACTTTTAGTAGTTTTGTAAAACGACTGAAGAGCTGTTCTTCAGTCGTTGTAGTGTCAGTAGTTTTATGTTTTTCAGTAGTTGTAGTAACTGATAACACTTAGTATTTTTGTAAGAAGATGTCAGCTGTTTTGACATCTTCAGTAGTTGTGTTTCAGTTGGAATAATTCTGTTAGATGTCACTATCAAGTGACATCAGCAGACGTCACATCTCTTATATAAGAGGTGTCGACCTAATTGTAAGTGTGACATTCCGTTACCACGAAAGCGAATATTGAATGAAATATATTTGCAGAATTCTCTCTATCTATAACCGTTTTTGTTCTTCATTGAATATCTTTTCGTTCTTGTGAATTGGCTAATTCATTGTTAGAATTCCGCTGCTATACTCTCTAATCAATCAAACGTAGATCACTGATCCTAAAGTGGTATCAGAGCTGGTTAATCATTGATCGATCTAACAATTGATCATTGAAACTGCTAATTGATATCTATGTTTGATTGAATTAGCATATTCGCAAGAACTGGTTATAGATTATTGAATTTCTGACACTTTCGTTCATTTATTTGAGATCTCTCTTGGTTCAATTGGTTGTTGTGTTTTGTTCTAAATCTGTTATAGCTTAATTGAATTTGATTGAATCTGAGATGACTACTCCTTCTAATGATCCTCACAATACTGGTTCCTCAACCAAGCCCCCGATGCTGGTAGGACCGAGTATACATATGGCAGCGAAGAATGCTTCATCACCTGTCTGTTAACAGTTCAGGTTGTTGGACATCTGTGGTACATGGACCACATAAGCCTATGGTGAACAATCCGGAAACCAATCAAATGGTTCCGAAGAAGAAGGAACAATACTCTGATGAAGATCGGAAACTGTTTGAGATTGATGCTAAAGCCCATGGAATTCTGGCCATGGCACTGCCTAATGAAATCTATTCAGGGCTTATGCATCATGAAACTGCTCATGATCTCTGGAATGCCCTGAAGGAACAATTCGGTGGCACAGATGAGGTCTTAGCAAACAACAGAAATCCTTGCCCAACAATATGAGACATTCTCTCATAGAAAGGGTGAGACACTGACTCAACAGTTTGAGCGTTTTTCCTGCTTGATCTCTGAGCTGAAAATGGTGAAACAGGAATACACCAATAGCCAGATGAATAACAGGTTCCTCAGATCACTGCCTGAGAGATGGGACACATACACTATTGTCCTACGCTCCAGTGCAAATCTGGATAGCCTATCTCTCACCCAACTTCATGGGAAACTGCTTACATTCGAAAGAGAGATAGAGCAGAAGAGGAAACTGTCCTCATCAGAAAGCTCACTGATGACTTTGTACCAGGGAATACTGCCTTGGTTGGTCATGAGTCAGAATATGCTGCATCTGAAAGCAATTATGATGAGCATATTGATTTCTCTTCAAATAGTTCTGATCATGCATTTGTTGGTATTGAGAGTCATTCTGGCAGTAATAGTGACAATCTATGCTTCATCATGGATGATTTGAAAGGAATAGCTGATGATGATCTAGAAGAGATGGATATTCTGAGCCAAATGGCATTGATTAATATCAGATCTCAGAAGTTCTATAAGAGAACTGGCAGGAAATTCCTGGACTCTCTGGCAAAACCAAAGTTGGTTTTGACAAGAGTAAGTTGAGGTGTCACAAATGCCAAAGGCTGGGACACTTTGCAAGAGAGTGTAGATCAACTGGATCTAACTCTTCTGCACCCTTTGTGACTTTTCCTAGTACTAGTCCACAAAACAGAGGGCAACATCCTGCTGGTTCTGGTCATCATTCACATCCTAGGTCTCCTGCATACTTTGTTCCCCAGGGTCAAATGTCATATCCTTATCCCTGCTATTATATGCCTCAACCAAATCCTGTTCAAGCTCCAATTGCACAACACCACAAGCATTGCCTGAACCACAACCTTCCCAATCTCATCAACAAACTCAACCTCAACAACACAGCTTCTTCACCCCAGGAGTTGTTGACTGGAGCAGTTTACCAGATGACTTGTCTGGTCATGAACAACTGTTCTCAGGTGCTGGTCAACATGGTGGTGAAAGTCCCTTTGGAAATCTAGCTCTTATGGCTTTGGATTCTGCTGATACTTCATCCACTAATGCCTCTACACCAAAGGTATCACAGGTATCCTCTGAGGCAAAAGCCAAATTATGTTCTGAAACATGCATAGCAGCATTTGCATCTATTAGAGAAGCAAATGTAGCTTTAATCAACAAGAACATTGAGCTAGAACAAATAATTTCCAAAAGCAAAGCTGAATTTGAGTCTGTGCTTAATGATAAGAATGATGAGATTTACAAACTTAAATGCCAAATAACTGATGATAAGGCTAGGGAAGAGATACTTCTAGAGAAGTATAAAGATCTCAAGGAAACCCTTGCAGTCACCCAGGTAGAGTGTGATCGATGGGTACAATCATGCAAAGGTTTTGAAATGCTTCTTAGTAAGCAATCTGCTTCCAATGTGAAGTTTGGCATTGGTTACAATCACACTGCTCCACCTACAGATTTTACTCCCAGAGCAGAGGTAGAATCTGATGGTGAGAGTAATAACCAATCCATTTCATCATGTGATCTACTTTCTGATTCAGCACTATCAGAAGTAGAAGTCAGCACCAAGCCCTCTCAGAACCTATCAGCTGATGTTGATGGTTCCACTGCTGACACTCACATGATCAATGAGTTGATCAACTCAGGAGTTAATTCTGAAAGTCCTGAAAGGACTAGAGAGCAAGATTTAACACCTGAAGTTCAAACTCCACTACTGCCAGTACTGAAAAGAAGAAAACTGTCAGTAGAAAGAGTTTGAAGACTACTAAAGAGGAAGTCAAGAAAGCAAACATGCTTCCAAAGCACTGAAGAGCAAGTCTTCAGTTGCTTCATCCTCTTTAGTTGATGATCAACATAAGATGAAGAAGAAACCATGTGAAGTATGTGGTTTGTTCAATCATCTTACAGATGATTGCTGGTACAAAAGAGGATCCAAACTCAAACATAAAGAGGAAATTAAAGAGAAAATGGTTAAAATGAAAACTGAGTTTGAGACCACATTTGTATCAGCAACATCAAATCCTGTAACCCTTAAGTCCACAAAGAAATCCAAAAAGGAAGGGGTTAAACAGGTAACAGCTGAGATTGCTCAGAAGAAGAAGGTGCAACATAGGAACTTATCAAACTCCACTGGCAATGTGTCTGATGAGCTGAAAGCTTTATCACAAAATCAGACACAGCTGGTTATGATGGTTCAACATCTATTGGGAAGAGTTAACCAATTAGATGCTCCTATGTTGAAACCACAGAAAAGGAGGTCCAAGCCAAAGGATTCCTCTTCTTCACCATCTTCTTCCTCTCAGGCTGTTGTTTCCAATAAACCTGTTAGTTTACCATCTGTTGATGAGACCAGGCCCAAAACCAAAAGGTTTGGGTCTCCAAAACTAACTGATTGTTTATTATTGCAGGGTTCTTCAACATGCCAAAGTAGCATCTGGTATGTAGACAGTGGGGGATCTATGCACATGACTGGGAACTCTCTTCTTCATGACTACTCTCAAGGAAAGAAGGGGTTTGTTTCTTTTGGCAATGATGCTAGGGGTTACATCATTGGCAACGGCTTTGTCTCCAATGGAGAAATAAAGTTTGATGATGTTAATCATGTGGAAAATCTCAAGTACAATCTCTTGAGTGTCAGTCAAATGTGTGATAAAGGCCATGTTGCTCTTTTCACCAGTCAGAACTGTAGGATTCTGTCATCCAAAGTTCTGCATTTGATTGATAAGGTGTTGGATGATCACACTCTCCTGAGAGCCAACAGGACAGGAAGAGTGTATGCCTTAGATCTTTCCAAGAAAATAGATCTCAGAGGCAATCCTTGCCTATTTTCCAAAGCCTCTTCTCAAGAATCTAAACTGTGGCACAGAAGGCTGGGTCATGTTAATTTCAAAAACATGAATCAGCTAATCCACAATAGTTTAGTTAGAGGCTTACCAATAAAGGAGTTCCACTGTGATGAAACCTGCACTGCTTGTTAAAAGGAAAACAACACAAAGTCTCATTCCCTCCTATTGAAGAGCCTAAGTCCACTGCCTGCTTGCAATTACTGCATATGGATCTATTTGGTCCTGTGAGAGTAATGAGCATGGCAAAGAAGAAATACTGTCTGGTAATTGGATGATTACTCCAGATTTGTATGGACTTTCTTTCTACATTCAAAGGATGAGGTTGCTCAGAAGATTATTCACTTTGTGTTGTATGTTGAGAAGCAGTATTCCCTTCCAGTCAAGTGTATTAGGAGTGACAATGGAACTGAATTCAGAAACCATACACTTGATGACTTCTATCTTTCAAAGGGAATCAAAAGGCAGTTTAGCATACCAAGGACTCCAGAACAAAATGGAGTAGTGGAGAGAAAGAACAGGACCCTAATTGAAGCTGCAAGGTCCATGCTGGCTGACTCTGGTTTGCCACTGACCTTTTGGGCTGAGCTGTTAACACAGCTTGCTATGTGCAGAATAGAGTCTTAGTAAATCAGAGGTTGAAGACTCCATATGAAGTTCTCCATCACTTGGCTCCTCTAATTTCATTTTTCAAAGCATTTGGGTGTCCCTGTTTTATTCTCAACACAAAGGATCAACTCAAAAATTTGATCCTAAGGTGGATGCAGTATATTGTTGGTTATTCATCTACTTGCAAGGCATACAGTCTTCAACTGCAGAACAAAGATAGTTGAAGAGACTTTGCATGTGAAGTTTAATGAATCTCCTATGGACAAGATTCCACAAAACCCTGTGGAGTTGTTTGATTTGGACATACTGCAATATGTTCCTTATCAACCTCCAGCTGTTGCAGATCATGTGGATAAATCATCTTCTGCAGCATGTCTTCCACCTGGTGGTATTGATGATGATGATGATAATATCAATACTCACCTATTCAAGTTTAGTGACCAACTGCCTGTGTCTGCTAAATTTGATGTTCCTGTAGCTTCAGCAGTTCCATCCACAACAAATGCTGATGAGATCTCTGATTCCTCTACATCTTTTGAGTTACCATCTAATTCTTGGTTTCAAGAGTCTGCATCAACATCTGCTGCTGAAGGTCCTACAAACACTTGCACAGATCTCATTGTTTATCAAGAACTGAAGAATCACCCAATGTCTCAGATTATTGGTGATATCAATGCTGGTGTTTCAACAAGAAGTCAATTGTCTAACTTCTGCTTCTATGCTCTCTTCATCAGTCAGCTAGAGCCAAAGAACTACCATGTTGCTTTGAGAGACAATGGATGGGTTGAAGCCATGCAGCTTGAGCTACTTCAGTTCAAGAAACAGCAAGTGTGGGAACTGGTTCCTCTTCCCCCAGGTAAGTGTGCAATAGGCACTAAATGGGTGTTTAGGAATAAAACTGATGAAAATGGGCTTATTGTTAAGAACAAGGCTAGACTGGTTGTACAGGGGTTTTCACAAGAAGAAGGTATTGACTATGATGAACCTTTGCCCCTGTAGCCAGACTAGAGGCAATCAGATTGTTTTTAGCCTATGCTGCATTCCACAATCTTAAAGTTTTTCAAATGGATGTCAAAAGTGCATTTTATATGGTAAAATAAAGAAGAAGTTTATGTGTGTCAACCACCAGGTTTTGAGGATAATAAACATCCTGAATGGGTGTATAAACTTGATAAGGCTCTTTATGGGTTGAAACAAGCTCCTAGAGCCTGGTATGAGACACTTTCCACTTTTCTTCTTAAGAATAATTTCACTAGAGGCTCCATTGATAAAACTTTGTTTTAAGAAGGTGGATCAGCATAAGCTACTTGTTCAGATTTATGTTGATGATATCATTTTTGCATCCTCTGATCCCCAGTTGTGTTGATTTTACAACATTAATGAAAAAGAGGTTTGAAATGAGTGCAATGGGAGAATTACAGTTCTTTCTAGGCTTGCAAATTAAACAAAAGGCTGATGGAACCTTTATTCATCAGTCAAAATATACAAAAGATCTTTTGAATAAGTTTGATTTACAAAACTGTAAGCCCTGTTCTACTCCCATGTGCAACACCACACAACTGGATGCAGATCAGAAAGGTAAAGCTGTTGATGAAACACTTTACAGATGTATGATTGGGTCCTTGATGTATTTAACAGCTTCTAGACCAGATATTATGTTTGCTACATGTGTTTGTGCTAGATTTCAGGCTGCTCCTAAAGAGTCTCATTTGATTGCAGTCAAGAGAATCTTTAGATATTTGCAAGGTACACAATCTCTGGGTTTATGGTATTCCACTGGACACTCTTGCAAATTAGTTGCTTTTTCAGATAGTGACTATGCAGGGTGCAAGTTAACTAGAAAGTCAACTTCTGGTGGTTGTCAATTCCTAGGCAACTGTTTGATTTCTTGGCAGAGTAAGAAACAAACATCTGTTGCTACATCAACTGCTGAGGCCGAGTACATTGCTGCTGCAAGTTGCACTTCTCAGGTACTCTGGCTTCAGAACCAACTTCTGGATTATGGCATTACAGAGACTAAGACTCCATTATTAATGGATAGTGCTTCAGCTCTGTGTATTGTCAAAAATCCAGTCCAGCACTCTAGGACTAAACATATAGAGATCAGACATCACTTTATTCGGGATTGTTTTGAAAAAGGTCTGATTGATCCTAAGTTTGTGCCTAGTGCTGATGAGCTTGCAGATATTTTTACTAAGCCTTTGGATAGTTCTACTTTCCAAAACCTTGTGTTAAGGCTTGGTATGCTGCAGCTAGAATAAGTGACAACTACTGATGATTTCAGTAAAAGTACTGGTGATCATTGGTAACCATGTCACATATAAGTACTGATGAGTCCTTTCACCTTCAGTAGTTTTTATAACTACTGACGGCTGAATGCCTCACAAGTACTAAAGTACTTTATCTGTTCTAAACTACTGATGTAGTTACAACTACTGAAATCAGTACAAACAGATAAGTACTGACGTCCTATGAAACACCTGAAAAGCAGATGCAAAGTCTGATGAGTAAGTGTTGAGGACAGTATGAAACAGCTGAAAGGCTATGAATTGACGAAAACTACTGAAGAGAACTTTCTCTTCAGTTGTTTCTACAACTGCTGTTTCATTCTAAACAACTGAAGCAAAACCATGTCTTCAGTAGTTTTTATAACTACTGATGACTAACACCAAGTCTTCAGCTGTTTACAACAACTGATGACAAAACCACTGTCTTCAGTAGTTTCACAACTACTGATGACAAACACCAAGTCCTCAGTTGTTTCATCATCTGAAGTCAAAACCATGGTCTTCAGTAGTTTTCTAACTGCTGATGCCTAAAACCACGACTTCAGCTGTTTCAACGTCTGAAAGGGTAATACCATGTCAACAGTCGGTTTAAAACTACTGATGACTAACACCAAACCCTTCAGTCATTTTCTCACCCCTACCCTATAAATACCTGTCCTCTTCTCTAATGTTTCATTAGCCGTTATTTTCTGAGCTTCTCTCTCTCAAACATGGCGACCATGAGTCTGAAACCACGACATAACTGCGTTGCTTACCTTACAAAGTCGGCTTTCTGGAACAAATATGATAATGCCATTGACTTAATGGTGGATTCCCCATATCGCACAGCCTTTCTCTTGAATCCGACCATCTACCCTGAATCCCTCAGTCAATTCTGGTCAAATGCTTTTGTTCATACTGATGAGTCTACCGGCCAGATCTCTGTTCGGTCCCTTGTCAACCAGAAACCAGTGGTCGTTACAGCCGACATCATTCGTCAGGCATTACACTTACACGACTCCACCGCTGTGACTGAATACCCAAAGGGCATAACAGATATGTCATTTATCAATCATGGGTATGAAGGTGATCTTCGGGCTACAACCATTCTAAAGAAACATTTCCATGACGCTGAGAAAGTATTTTTCACATGGTAAATGTCTGCTTAGCCTCCAAGACATCTTCTTGGGATCAAATGTCATCCCAATGGCAACAGGTATTGTATTCTATTCTAGAACACCAACCGCTAAATTTTTCTGAAATCGTGTTTCTAGAAATAAAGAACTTGGCTCAGAAACCTGTGGCAAACCGATGGCCATTATATCCCAGGTTTCTGATGGCCATTATTTTAGATGAATTAAAATCTGATGGCCTTGTTGGCCTTGGAGTCCCTGCACCAGCTGTTTTGGCTGAGGTATACTCCAGGCACAACTCAGACCTTACACTCAAAGAAGCTGCCCGAATGCTAAAGCCCAAGCACAGGGAACCCACAGCTTCCTCCACCAGAACCAAAGTCCCCACTAAACCAAAACCAAAACAACCCAAAACAGCTATTCAGGGAGATGAGTCCCCTGAAGATGCTCCTGTACCACCAACGCAGGATACTTGCTGGTTTAAACCCCCAGCAGTATCAGAGACTCTACCAGCCATAGCCGCTCAGGATTCCTCTCAAAAGGAGCCTGCAGCCACCACACAAGGGGTACCCACACATCTGGGATCTTCCTCACTTGAGGAGATTGCCATTGAAGAGCACCATCCTCCCCAGGTGCACACTCTGCTTCTACCCCATCTCCCCATGCAACCGCCCCCCAAAGTCCAACCATAATTATTGCAAACGTGCTGACTCAGTTGCATGCCTCTCCTCCTCCCCAACAACCACCAACAAAGGGGAGAACCACAGACATTGAGGAAGAGGATCATCATGCTTCTGACAACCACAGCACCGGGGTTTACAAGTTCTATCTCCTAGTGTGGATAGGGAGATTAGAACATCTAGTGAGGCTGCCACCTCTTCTGCATCAGCACATGATCAGAATGAGGCTGGTAACATTGCTAAGACCTCACTAGAGGCAACAGCTGATGAAGGACATAGTCCTGAGGCTGGAAGTCCCCAGTTCCAAGAAAAAGGGCACATGCTAAAACTGGTCTACACCCAGTGCATGTACATCCTGCTACAAGCAGGAGGTCAGGTGATTCAGCATCTGCTGATGATGACCTGGGCTTTTTCTATGACGTTCTAGCCCACAACACCATCCTGGAGGCTGAGGTAAGCAGACTACAAGAACTGCTTGCCAAGAAGTCTCAGGATGTAAGTCCATCTGCCCCCACCAACCCACAGATGGCACCTTCATTTGAAGGTCCCCCAAACACTTTACCCTCTCACTTCACTGAGCCTCCACCCTTCTGCTTTTGGCACTATCTCTCCGGGACAGAACCCCCAGAGCAGATGGTTGCTGTATTCCAACAATCCCTACCTCTCATCACTCCCATCATCAATGACATTGTTTATAAAGCCATTGATGAGAGGATCTCCTCAAGTCTACAACCACTCATTGATGATGCTGTGCAAAAAAACTTTCTGCGGTACAAACCCCTGCCACCATGCATCCAAAAGGGGGAGAGTACTGCAGTGAAAGAAAGAAAAGAAAAAGAACTGAGGATGAGAAGGCACAAGAGAAAACCCAGGAGTTGGAAAAGAAAAGGAACAACAACTGATCACTTACAAAAGAAAGAAAAGTGCTGGTGATCAAACGAATGCTGAAGAAAAATCCTTGGAAGAGCTGGTAAAAGATGCAGATGATACACACAGCCGATCCATGGACAAAATCATTGAGCAACTCTTCAAGCAAGGCTTTGATACAGCCACACTAGACAGTGAGATCAGGAGGTTGGAAGTAGAGGAAATTCAAAACATGGGCTGGGTATGATGTGCTGGAGAAAGAGAGATTGGAGATCATGATTCGATTCATAGCCAAATACTTAGGAAGATCACTGATGGAGATTCGTTCATGGACCAGAGACAGCATTCTGGCTATAGCCACCAGAATCTGTTTGTCTGAGCAATTTCATAAGGGGATAATCATTGAAGCACTTGATGAGGCTGGGGCTGGAAAAAGGTTGAAATGGCAAGACTCACAAAAGCCAAACTCACAACCAAAATGCTTGAACAACCTTCCCAATCACCCACTCAAAAAGCCTACCCCTCAAATCTCCAAACCAATCTCAAAACCCAAATCCAAACATCCTCAACCTTCAAAACCAATTCCTTTACCACAAAAACAACCCAACCATCATCCAGTGATGCACCTAGAAGGAGGAGAAGGGTGCTGAGGATAGAAGAAGATGAAGAAGAAGAAATGGATAGATATAGTCTGCCACTCTCTGCTGTTCTAAAGGCTACCAGAACCCAGGAGTCAACTCATGATCACACCTGACTCTCAAAGGGAAACGGTTAGAGTCAAATAGAAGATGAAGAACAGCAGAAGCAGCACGATGAGCAACTACTGAAGATGGTTGACAAGGAATTTCCTCAGTCATCATCTATACAAGCCATGAAAGGGCATGCTCAGAGGCTGTACACTCTCAGACACACATTTCAGTATCAGAAGGAGAGAGTGAGAGTATGGCCAGACCCCAAGGTGAGTTCTAGAATCCACAAAAGATCCATTCCACATAGATACAATGGCCAGGTTAGAAAAACAATAGACTCTACAATCATGTTGGCCATTGTAGTCTCACCATGGGAAATAATCGATGAATTCAAGAAGGCTCATCAATCAAAAATGACCCCTCAAGCCTTACTGGAAAACAAGATGATCAAAAAGGGTTATTATATAAGAAGCTTGAAGACATTAAGAAGAATGAGCTCCAGTTACTCCTTGAGGGCACTCATCCTGATGAATTTGTCTATAGGGAGGTAACTACTGTGGAGTTGAAGAATGGCAGGACTGTAAGTACTTATCTGAGTACTATGGTCCAGAGTTCTTCTTTGAAGGAGGAGTAGAAGAACTCTCCAAGGAGGAACAGGTTGTTCTCCTTGAGGCCTATGTTCGAGAGTCGTACAGACTCATAATGGGGAAGTAGATCTCATGAATGGTAACAACTCTGTGTCCAGTTCCCCAAAACAGAGTTCCCATTCATACCTTGCCAAACAGCTCTGAGATTTCTTCCCAGGCCAGTGCTTATATGGGTCATCTTCTCTACTGATCAAGAAGGAAAAAGACCAACCATTCTGCCAACAATAAGTGGGAAAATAAATCAATTAGAGGTTTTGGCTGCATTGGTTCAGGGGGAGTTGTTGGACCAAAAGAACCAATGAGCCAAGATCAGAAAACCTCTAAGTCCCACATGATATCACAACAACTGCTGAAGGCTTCATCAGCAGTTCGACAAGTGCTGAAGACTTCAACAGCTGAAGATCAAGTACTGAAGACTTCAACAGCTGAAGACTAAAGTGCTGAAGCTCAACAGCTGAAGAACACAAGTGCTGAAGCTGAACAGCTGAAGAACACAAGTGCTGAAGCTGAAGACCAAAGTACTGAAGTACAACAGCTGAAGAGTCTACAAGTGCTGAAGATCAACAACTGGTGTACAAAGTCTGAAGACAAAGACTGAAGACATCAGCTGATGACATCTACTGAAGTCATCAGCTGATGAAACGTCTGAAGTTCAAGTCTGAAGACCAGTACTGAAGTTTCAGTAGTTTGTCACAACAGCTGAAGACCTTCTTCAGTAGTTGTGATATCAGTAGTTTTATGTTTTTACTTTCAGTAGTTTTGTAAAACGACTGAAGAGCTTGTTCTTCAGTCGTTGTAGTGTCAGTAGTTTTATGTTTTTCAGTAGTTGTAGTAACTGATAACACTTAGTATTTTTGTAAGAAGATGTCAGCTGTTTTGACATCTTCAGTAGTTGTGTTTCAGTTGGAATAATTCTGTTAGATGTCACTATCAAGTGACATCAGCAGACGTCACATCTCTTATAAGAGGTGTCGACCTAATTGTAAGTGTGACATTCCGTTACCACGAAAGCGAATATTGAATGAAAATATACTGCAGAATTCTCTCTATCTATAACCGTTTTTGTTCTTCATTGAATATCTTTTCGTTCTTGTGAATTGGCTAATTCATTGTTAGAATTCCGCTGCTATACTCTCTAATCAATCAAACGTAGATCACTGATCCTAACAGAGATCCTTGCCCAGCAATCTGAGACTTCTCTATAGAAAGGTGGAGATCACTGCATCAACATTTGAGTGATTTCCATGTTTGAATGTCCGATTGAAAATGGTTAAACATATATACAAACATCAGATTAACCTAGATTCCTCGATCCCTGCCTGATAGATGGGACACATCTACTATTTTCCTACGCTCCAGTGCAAATCTGGACAATCTATCTCTCACCCCCAACTTCATGGTAAACTATTACATTTGAAAGAGAGAATAGAAACATAAAAGGAAACCTGGCTTTTCTCCGGACAGCCTCACTGATTATTTTGTACAGTTAAACTGCTCTGGTTTGTCATGAGTTAGAATATGCTGCATCCAAAGTTCAAATGATGAGCATAAGAATTTCTCTTCAAAAGTGGAGATCCTGCTTTTTGTGGTGTTGATAGTAATTCAGGGTGTACCAGTACCCATAGCTCAACAACCACAGGCCCTAAACCTGAGCCTCAACCATCTCAATCAATCACAATCTCAACCTCAATCACATCAACGCTTTTTCAAACCTAGAGTTTGTTTGACTGGAGTAGCCTTACCACATGATCTTCTGGTTATTCTGACAAGTGTTTTCTGGTGCTGGTCCAGATGGTGGTGAAAATCCTTTTGGAAATCTTGCTCTTATGGCCCTGGTGTCTACTGGTTCATGCTCAAATGCTTCATCATCACAGGTACCACAGGTATCTTCTGAGGCTAAGCCAATTTGTGTCTTAGTCATGCATAGCTGCTTTTGTCTCAATTAGAGAAGCAAATCTAGCTTAATTAATCAAAATCTTGACGTAGAGAAAGTGATTTCCCAAAGAAAAGCTGAGTTTGAGTCTGTTTTAAAGGAAAAAGATGATGAGATTTACAAACTAAAATGCCAAATCACTGATATAAAGGCAAAGGTAGAGGTCATTTTAGAGAATCATAAGAATCTCAAAGAAACACTTGCAGCTACTCAAGTAGAGTGTGAACTGGGTAACATCCTACAGGGGTTTGAAATGCTTCTCAGTAAGCAAACAGCTTCAAATGTGAAGTTTGGAATTAGGTATAATCACACTGTACCTCCTACAGATTTTACTCCAAGACAGAAGTAAAATCTGAAGGTGAAAGCAATTACCAAACCACATCATCATGTGTCTCATCCTCAAGTGATAATGCAAAATCAGAGGATGAAGTCATTAATAGTACCTCAGCTAATCAATCTGCTGATGGTCTCACTACTGATAAACACATGATCAAAGAAAAGCTGAGCACTTCAGGTGTTGTCTAACAAAGTATTCAAAGTACTGAAGAGCAAGTAACAACATCTGAAGAACATTTCAAATCAAATGAAAACAAACTGGTTTGACAACTGCTGAAGAGTCTATCAGGAAATCCAAAGTACTCATAGAAAACTCTAAAGAACAAGTCTTCAGTTGTTACAAATCCTTCAGTACTTAACATAAGTATTGAGAGGAAGAAAGTACTAAAGAACACACCTTCAGTAGTTTCATCTTCTTCACCAGCTGGACAACAGAAGATGAAGAAAAAGCCATGTGAAATATGTGGTCTATTCAATCATCTCACTGATGAATGTTAGTACAGAAAGGGTTCAAAATTCAACAAAGATAAAATCATTAAAAGAAAATTAATAAAATGAAAGATGAATTTGAAACCAAGTTTGTACCACAAACATCTCAAACTGATAACCCAAAGTTATTACAAAATCTAAAAGAAGGAAGGGGGTTATCATAAAACAGCTGAAAGTATTCCTCATGGAATATCAAAACACCAGACTAAGTCTGTCTTTCAAAAGGAGGACATGGTGAGTCACAGGAACCAATCAAAAACAAGTGCTGATGTGTCTGCTTAACTGAAGGCTTTAACAACCAATCAGACACAACTTGTTATGATGGTTCAACATCTGTTAGGGAGAGTTACCCAAATAGATGTACCTGTGATTAAACCACTGAAGAGGAAAACTAAGCCAAAATCAAAGGAATACTTTTCAGCACCATCTCCACCTTCAGAGGCTGTTAATCATGACAAATCAGTTAGTATAAAATCTGTTGATGAGAACAGACCCAAAAAAAAAATGGTTTGGGTCTCAAAAGCTAACTAGTTTGTTGTGACAAATGCAGGGTTCTTCAGCATGCCATAGAAGCATCTGGTATTTGAATGTGGAGGATCTATGCATATGATAGGGAGCAGTTCTCTTCTTCATGACTACTCTCAAGGAAAGAAGGGATTTGTATCTTTTGGTAATGATGTTAAGGGTTACATCATCGGCAAAGGCTTTGTGTCAAATGGTGAGATAAGATTTGATGATGTTAACCATGTGGAGAATCTCAAGTACAACTTGTTGAGTGTCAGTCAAATGTGTGATAAAGGGCATGTTGCACTTTTCACCAGTCTGAACTGTCGGATTCTGTCTTCCAATGTTTTGAGAATGATTGACAAGATATTGGATGAATATATTCTACTGAATGCCAACAGGATTGGAAGAGTATATGCCTTAGACTTATCAAAGAAAATTGATCTAAAAAGCCATCCATGTCTGTTCTCCAAGGCCTCTCCTTAGGAATCTGAACTATGGCACAGAAGGCTTGGTCATATGAATCTTAAAAACATGAACCAGCTTATCCATCATGGTTTAGTGAGAGGTCTGCCATTAAAGGAGTTCAAATGTGATGACAACTGCTCTGCTTGTTTAAAAGGAAAGAAACACAAAGTATCGTTCCCTCCAATAGAAGAACCAAAGTCCACTGCCTGCTTTCAATTACTACATATGGATCTTTTTGGTCCAGTAAGAGTGATGAGCATGGCAAAGAAAAAATACTGTCTGGTAATTGTGGATGATTATTCCAGATTTGTATGGACCTTCTTCTTACATTCAAAAGATTAGGCTGGTCAAATCATCATCTACTTTGTGTTGCATGTGGAAAAGCAGTACTCCCTTTCTGTCAAGTGTGTGAGGAGTGATAATGGCACAGAATTTAGAAACCACACACTTGATGAATTCTATTTCTCTAAGGGAATCAAAAGGCAGTATAGCATTCCAATAACTCCTGAACAAAATGGAGTGGTGGAGAGAAAGAACAGGACCCTTATTGAAGCCGCAAGGTCAATATTGGCTGATTTTGGTTTGCCACTAACCTTTTGGGCTGAAGCTGTCAACACAACTTGCTATGTGCAAAATAGAGTGTTAGTAAATCAGAGATTGATGAAGACTCCTTATAAAGTGTTACATCATTTGGCTCCTCTGATTTCCTTCTTTAGAGCATTTGGGTGTCCCTATTATATTCTTAACATAAAGGATCCACTTCAGAAGTTTGAATCAAAGGTGGATGCAGGGTACTTTGTTGGGTATTCATCTACTTGCAAGGCATACAAAGTTTTTAGTTGCAGAACAAAGATAGTTGAAGAAACCTTGCATGTAAAGTTTAATGAATCTCCAAAGGAAAAAATCCCACAAAACCCTGTGGAGTTATTTGATTTGGACATACTGCAATATGTTCCTTATTAGCCTCCAACTGTTGCAGATTTTGTGAATCTATCATCTCCTGCAACTAGTCATTCATCTGGTGATACAAATGCAATGTTTAGTGATCACCTGCCTGAGTCTACTAACCTTGATGTTCCTGTAGCTTCAGCAGTTCCATCCACAACAAATGCTGATGAGATCTCTAATTCCTCTACTTCATTTGAATTGCCATCTCATTCTAGGTTTCAAGAGTCTAGATCAACATCTGTTGCTGCTGAATCACCTAGAAACACTTGCACAGATCTTATTGAGTATCAAGAACTAAAGAATCACCCCATGTCTCAGATCATTGGTGACATCAATGCTGGTGTTTCAACTAGAAGTCAATTGTCCAATTTCGGCTTTTATGTTGTCTTCATCAGTCAGCAAGATCCAAAGCTATCATATTGCATTAAGACACAATGGATGGGTTGAAGCCATGCAACTTGAGCTTCTTTAGTTTCAAAAGCAGCAAGTGTGGGAACTGGTTCCTCTACCCCAAGGTAAGTGTGCAATAGGCACTAAATGGGTGTTTAGGAATAAAACTGATGAAAAAGGTCAAATTGTCAAGAACAAGGCCAGAATGGTTGTACAGGGGTTTTCACAAGAAGAAGGTATTGATTATGATGAACCTTTGCCCTTGTAGCCAGACTGGGGGCAATCAGATTGTTCTTAGCTTATGCTGCTTTCCATAATCTTAAAGTTTTTCCAATGTATGTCAAAAGGGCATTCTTATATGGTAAAATAAAAGAAGAAGTTTATGTGTGTCAACCACTAGATTTTGAAGATCATAAACATCCAGATTGGGTGTATAAGCTTGACAAGGCTCTTTATGGGTTAAAACAAGCTCCTAGAGCCTGGTATGAAACATTGTCTAACTTTCTTCTTCAAAATAGTTTCACTAGAGGCTCCATAGATAAAACTTTATTCATTAAGAAAGTAGGCATACATAAGCTCCTTGTTGAATTTATGTAGATGATATTATTTTTGCATCCTCTGATCCACAGTTGTGTGATGCCTTTACTAAGTTGATGCAACAAAAGTTTGTAATGAGTGCCATGGGAGAATTATAGTTCTTTCTGGGTTTGCAAATCAAACAAATGGCTAATGGAACTTTCATTCATCAGTCAAAATATACAAAGGATTTGTTGAAAAAGTTTGATTTACAAAACTGTAAGTCCTGTTCTACTCCCATGTGCAGCACCACACAACTGGATGCTGATTAGAAAGGTAAAGCAGTTTATGAAACTCTTTACAGATGTATGATTGGTTCCTTGATGTACCATACAGCTTCTAGACCAGACATTATGTTTGCAACTTGTGTCTGTGCTAGATTTCAGGCTGCACCTAAAGTATCCCACATGATTGCAGTCAAAAGGATATTTAGATATTTGCAAGGAACTCAATCTCTAAGACTTTGGTATTCCACTGGGCACTCTTGCAAATTAGTTGTTTTCTCTGATAGTGACTATGCAGGGTGTAAATTAATCAGAAAATCAACCTCTGGTGGATGCCAATTTCTAGGCAATTGTTTAGTTTCTTGGCAGAGTAAGAAACAAACTTCATTGCTACATCCAGTGCTGAAGCAAAGTACATTGCTGCTGCAAGTTGTACATCTCAGATAATCTGGCTTTAGAATTAATTACTGGATTATGACATTACAGAGACTAAGATTCCTTATTGATGGACAGTGCTTTAGCTCTTTGTATTGTTAAGAATCCTGTCCAGCATTCTAGGACCAAACATATTGAGATCAGACATCATTTTATCAGGGATTGTTATGAAAAAGGTCTGATTTATCCAAAGTTTGTTCGTAGTGCTGATGAGCTTGCAGATATATTTACTAAGCTTTGGATAGTGCAACTTTCCAAAATCTAGTGCTAGGGCTTGGTATGCTACAGCTTGAATGATTTGACAACTACTGATGATCTCAGTTCACAAGTACTGATGAGCATTAGTATACAGCTGTCAAAAATAAGTACTGATAAGTTATTTTATCTTCAGTAGTTTTCATAACTAGTGAAGACTAAATTACTTAAAAGTACTGAAGTACTTTATTGTTGAAAAGTACTGATGTGGTTACAACCACTGATGTCTGTTCTAACAAATAAGTACTGATGACCAATGAAACATCTGAAAATCAGATAATCTCCTGAGTAAGTGTTAAGGTCAAATGAAACAATTGAGATCTTGAATTGACAACAACAACTCATGAGCAATTTTACTCTTCAATTGTTTCAAACAACTGATGTTTCATTTCAATACAACTGAAGCCAAAACCAAGTCTTTAGTAGTTTCAAACTACTGATGACTAACACCAAGTCTTCAGTTGTTTACAACATCTGAAAGTTAAAACCATGTCTTCAGTCGTTTTCTAACAACTGATGACTAACACCAATACTTTCAGTTGTTTTCTTTTAGCGTTTCATAACCTATAAATACCTAACCCTAACTTCAAACTTTTCATAAGTCATTTTCTGAACGTTCATCTTCCATTAATGGCGACCATGCAAATCAAACCACGACACAACTGTGTTGCCTTCTTCACAAAATCGGCCTTTTGGATTAAGTTTGATGATGCCATTGATCTGATGGTTGATTCCCCATATCAAACTGCTTTTCTTCTGAATCCAACCACCTATCCCAATACCCTTCGCCAATTCTGGAAAAATGTAACTGTCCATAATGGTGGGAATGATGTCGCGATCACTCTCGAGTCGTTGTAAACCAGAAGAAGGTGATCGTCACTCCTGCTATCATTCGCCAAACCCTAGATCTAAATGATGCCACATTCATTAGCAAATACCCGAAGGGCATCACTGATCTATCATTCATCAACCATGGGTATGAGGGCGACCTAAGTGCTACCACCATTCTGAAGAAGCACTTCCATGATGCTGAACGCCTAATCTTTCACAAGATCAATGTCTGCCTTGCCCCCAAATCCTCTTCATGGGATCAAATGTCATCCAGGTGGCAGCAGGTATTGTATTCTATCCTTGAATGCCAAAGCTTAAATTTTTCTGAAATTATATTTTTGGAATTAAAAGATCTGCCAATGAAACCTGTGGCTAACAGATGGATATTATATCTAAGGTTTCTTATGGCCATAATCATAAATCAATTAAAATCTGATGGCCATGTTGGCCTTGGAGTCCCTCCTGTGGTAGTTTTGCCAGAGGCATACTCCAGGCACAACTCTGACCCACAACTCAAAGAGGCTGCCAAACTGCTAAAACCTAAGCAGAAGGAACCCACAGCTTCATCCTCTAGATCCAAAGTCCCCTCCAAACCACAATCTAAACAAACCAAAAAGGCTACTCAGGGAGTTGAGTCCCCTGATGATGCCCCTACAACACAAAGGCAAGATGAAACTATGGGTAGTAATCCCCCTATAGTTTCCAAGACTCTACCAGCTGAAACCGCTCAGGTATCCTCTCAACAGGATCCTGATGCAACCAAAAATGGGGAAACCACATAATTAGAATCTCTCTCCCTTGAGAAGATTGCCATTGAAGAGCACCATTCACCCCCTACATTCCTCTAACCTTCCCTAGAAACCTATTACCACTAGGAAAACCTCAACAGTTGAGGGAGAGGATTATAATGTGGCTGATAACCCACAGCACAGGGATTACCGAGTTCAATCTCACTGTGTAGAGGAGGAAATTCGAACATCTAGTGAGGCTACCTCTTCTCCTATTTCAGCACATGACCAGGATGAAGGTGGTATCATTTCTAAGTCCTCACCAGAGGCAACTGCCAATGAAGGACATAATCCTGAGGTAGGACTACAAGAACTGCTTGCCAAAATGTCACAAGATTTAATCAGCACATGTGAATACTGATCTACACTCAGCACATGTTCATCCAGATTTAATCAGGAGGTCAGATGATTCAGCAAAGACTGATGATGACCTAGGCTTTTTATTTGATGTTCTAGCCCACAACACCATTCTTGAGACTGAGGTATGCAGACTACAAGAACTGCTTGCCAAAATGTCACAAGAATCAAGTCCATCTACCTAAATTCACCCATAGATGGCAGTTTCTTCTAAAGCTTTCCCAAACACTGAGCCACTCCCAACAATAATGCCACCAGCCTCTGATTTAGGCACCATTTCTCAGGGACAGAACCCCTCTGAGCAAATGATTGCTGCCTTTCAATCCTCCGTACCTCTCATCACTAACATTGTGCATCAAGCCATTGATGAGAGGCTTTCCTCAAATCTTCAAACCTTAGTTGATAATGTTGTTTCTAAGAGACTTTTTGACATTTAAACCCCTGAACCCAATGCAACCAAATAGGGGGGTCTAAGTCAGTGAAAGTAGACAAAAGAAAGAGAGTTAAAGAGGAAGAAGAAAAAGAGAAGAAAGAAAAGGAGATGATCACATACAAGAGAAAGAAGAGTGTTAAACAGACTGAAGTTGAGAAAAAGTTAGAAGACCTGATCAAAGAAGCTGATGAGCAACATAGCAGATCTATGGATAAGATCATTGATCAACTCTTCAGACAAGGTTTGGACACAGCCAAACTAGACTCTGAAATCAGAAGGCTAGAGGTTCAAGAGATTGAATATAGATGGGCAAGTTGGAGTGAGAAAGAAAGGGAAAGGCTGGAAGCTATGACAAGATTCATATCAAAGCATTTGTGAAGATCAATCATTGAAGTTAAGTCATGGTTCAGAGACAGTATTTTAGAGATAACCACCAGAATCTGTTCTTCTGAAGTATTCAACAAAGGATTGATCATAGAAGCTCTTGATGAAGCTGGTGCTGGGAAATGATCTGATATGGCAAAGTTATCCAAAGCTTCACTCACAACCAAGATGCTAGAGCAGCCTGTACAATCTCCCAAACCAAAACAACCAATTTCACAACCCTCAAAACCAACTCCTTTACCCAAGAAACCTACTCAAACCACTACCAATGATGCACCCAAGAGGAAGAGAAGGGTGTTGAGGATGGAAGAAGAAGAAGAAGATGATGAGGATGATAGTTTGCCAATCTATACTGTTCTTAAATAAAGATGCCTGAGCCCAGGAGTCAACCAACAACAATCACACCTAACATCCAAAGGCACCTGGTAAAAGTCAAACTGGAAGAAGAACAACAACACAAACAACATGATGAGTAGTTGTTAAGGATGGTTGATAAAGAGTTTCCTAAGTCTTCATCCATACAAGCTATGAAGAAACATGCTCAAAGGTTGTTTGCTCTCAGATTCATATTTCAATATCAGAAAGAGAGAGTGGGAATTTGGCCTAACCCCAGAGTAAGTGACAGAATTCATAAAATGAAGATTCCAAGTAGATACAATGGCCAAGTAAAGAAGATTGTAGATGGTGTGATAATACTGGCCAGAGAGTCTTACAGACTCATCATCGGGAAGTAGGTCTCATGGATGGGATAACAGCTCTGTGTCCAATTCCCCAAGATAGAGTTTTCATTCATCCTTTTCCAATCAAACTTTCTAAAACCTCTTCACTGGCCTAAGCTTAATTTGAGATTTCTGAGTTGATCCAGAAAATGTTTCTGCCAATAAGTGGGACTTCAATAATCTTAAAAGTTTTGGCTGCATTGGTTCAGGGGGAGTTTGTTGGACCAAAAGAACCAATGAGGCAGATCAGAAAAACCTTTAAGTACCACCGACATCAAAACAACTGAAGTGGTCTACAACAGCTGAAGACAAAGTCTGAAGACAACCGCTGAAGACAAAGTCTGAAGACAAATTCTGAAGACAACAACTGAAGACAAAGTCTGAAGACAAAGTCTGAAGACAACTGCTGAAGACAAAGTCTGAAGACAAAGTCTGAAGACAACAACTGAAGACAAAGTCTGAAGACAACTGCTGAAGACAAAGTCTGAAGACAACTGCTGAAGACAAAGTCTGAAGACCAAGTTCTCAGAAGTTGTCACAACAGCTGAAGTAGTTCACTTCAGTAGTTGTGATGGTTTACTTTTCAGTAGTTTGTAATTAGTAGTTTTATATTATGTAAAACATTTGAAGTTCTTACACTTCAAATGTTATAACTTCAGTAGTTGTAATGTTAGCTTGTACTTAGCTTTTTGTGAAGGTGTCCTCAGTTGTTGTAGACTTCTTCAGTAGTTTAGTTTACTTTCAGTTGTTTGTATAAATCAGTTAGCTGTCACTATCAAGTGACGTCAGCTCATGTCACATTCCTTTATAAAAGGAATGTTGACCTAATTTCCTTATAATCGAAGCATGTGCGTGAATGAAAACATTCTCTTTGCAGAAAACTTTCTCTCTCTATAACCGTCACTGTTTGATTGAATATTCATATTATTCTTGCTTAAATTTCATCTAATTCTTGTGCTATTCCGCTGCAAATCTTAATCTAATTTATCAAACTAGATCTCGATCCTTCAATCCGGGTGTCCAGTTGTCTGACCTACTGTCTGTTCGAATGAAAATCAAATTTTGACCAATTCTTCAAATTAGACGCCGTGTTTTAGTTCATTAGACTCGCAATCAACCTACTAATCATCTAATAACCTAGATTTCAACATTTTACTTAGTTTACTTAGGTTATTTGTCTAATTTCAATCTCGGGTCTTGTTAGGGCAAAATCTCGTGATTTAGGGCTCAAATCAAAAGAGTTTTTGTTAGTGTGCACCGCATTATACCTATAAAATCAACAGAGATCTTCAGAATGTCAAAAGATGAACTTAATTTGGGTCTGAAGAAATTTCGGCAGAGTAACGGTAGGTTGTGCGATTTTAGGGCGAGTGGGGGTGATGAGTTTATGTGATCGACTATGGCTCTATATATACTGGATCTGATTTAAATCGGGCGACTAGACCCATTCGCACTATTCATTCGGGCGATTGGACCTCAGTCGTGCGATTGGTTCAGTCGATCACATTCAGTCGGCCGACTGGGTTTCAAATGGGCGACTGACACATTCGGTCAACTCCATTCGGTCGACTGGGTTAATCTTGTAAGCCATTCAGGTGAATGGTTCATACTCATGCTCCACACGGTTGTCTAGGGCATAAGTATGGTCCAATCGTACAATTGGTCCGTACTCATCGTCCAGTCGTGCGATTGGATCATACTTAGGATTTTGACTTTATGACCATTTGACATTTTACACCCTTTAACTATTTATTAACATTTTGAACATACGATTATCTCAGACATGATCCTTTCAACTTGGAAAACTTTTGATCACCTCAGACATGATCCTTTTAAAACAATTTGTCACCTCAGACGTGACTCAATTTTACATTTAAAAGCATGTGTGGTCACCTTAGACGTGACCCTTTTAAGTGATTGAATTCCAGACTGAGTTCCACGCCATAGTCCGATAGGTACAACTAAACTGACTCAAACAAATTTAAACAAAATAAAATGTAACTAACAGAACTAAATTGTTTTTCTGTTTTTGTATGGAGGGGAAATCCTAAGATAGAAATCCACCAGATTTATTTCATCGAACATGCAGCTTCAAGTTATTTTGACCATAAGTGAAATGATTCATTATGAAATCATTTAAGTAACCAATCATTTAGGACGTGTTTCCAAAAACATTTGATGCTACATTCTTGTTTTCATCGAGGGTTAGTTAGCAATTTTAGGAAATCATACTGTTACTACGAGGTGCATACATTGATTTGGATTTTAAAGAATTGCAGCCACACTGATTGTCAGTATAATTGTCCACTTAAATGTATACATAGACTTTTAACACAGATTGGTGATAGAATAGGTTATATTATTTCAACCAACATTTGTGGATCCCATGCTTATATGGTAATCAACATTCCTCAGGAGATTTTTGAGTCGTCTACGGGTATTTTGACAAGAAGAGACTATTCTTAGAGCTTTGAAAGAGAAGCCAAGCCTCAGGTCAGTGCCACCGCACAGCAGAGAGGTGGCAAACAACATTGAATTCTAGAATATCTAGGTTATGCTTATCCTCGGGTCAGTGTCATCGCACAGCAGAGAGGCACACACTCTATCTTCTTGTTAGAGCATAATTTTTTTATTTTGCACATATAGCACCAACAACATAGGTTATCAGCTTGATTGTGTTTATTTCTCATTTTTTTCATGCTTTGCTCTTTCAGTGGTCATCCACACACATTTTATGGCGTTTATTTGCTCGTCACCACTTATTGGAAATAATTGATTGGGTTAACCAGTGTACGATGGGAACCCACAGTCAGTTGAACAGTTTACTTTAAATTGAGTTCACCAATAAGGTCTAATCATCTATTGTGTTGAATCTACCGACATATCATGTAATGGTCTAACAACCTCTAGATCTACTTTCTTTGCATTACCTTAGTAGTAGCCAGTGTACTATCATTTTTCCTTTTATATTGCCCAGACATCTCAGACTTATACTTTGTGTAACACCCGGCCTTTCGCATCAACAATATTGTCCGCTTTGCTCACGAGGAGCTCACGGATTTGCTTTTGGTTGCCCTGGTGAAAACTTCCCAGGGAGGTCACCCATCCCTAGATTGCTCCCACCTGAGCACGCTTAACTGTGGAGTTCTCCTCTCATCCACGACCAATACGCCCAAAACGCGTTGTTGATGTTAGAGGCCAGACATTTCTTATGAACCAGGAATCCTTCCTGTCCATGGCCGATGTGGGATATGTGTAGGGTGTCACAAGCACCCCCTGTTTGGACTCATCGTCCTCGATGAGCCCGAGAAGTCACCATCATTGGTGAGGTATGTCCCACACCCCGAACGACACAGGAGTGGCTCTGATACCATTCTGTAACACCCGGCCCTTTGCATCAACAATATTGTCCGCTTTGCTCAAGAGGAGCTCACGGATTTGCTTTTGGTTGCCCGGGTGAATACTTCCCAGGGAGGTCACCCATCCCTAGATTGCTCCCACCTGAGCACGCTTAACTGTGAAGTTCTCCTCTCATCCACAGCCAATACGCCCAAAACGCGTTGTTGATGTTAGAGGCCAGACATTTCTTATGAACCAGGAATCTCTCCTGTCCACGGCCGATGTGGGATATGTGTAGGGTGTCACAAGCACCCCCTGTTTGGACTCATCGTCCTCGATGAGCCCGAGAAGTCACCATCCTTGGTGAGGTATGTCCCACACCCCGAACGACACAGGAGTGGCTCTGATACCATTCTGTAACACCCGGCCTTTCGCATCAACAATATTGTCCGCTTTGCTCACGAGGAGCTCACGGATTTGCTTTCGGTTGCCCAGGTGAAAACTTCCCAGGGAGGTTCAAAAGCAAATCCATGAGCTCCTCGTGAGCAAAGCGGACAATATTGTTGATGCGAAAGGCCGGGTGTTACAGAATGGTATCAGAGCCACTCCTGTGTCGTTCGGGGTGTGGGACATACCTCACCAAAGATGGTGACTTCTCGGGCTCATCGAGGACGATGAGTCCAAACAGGGGGTGCTTGTGACACCCTACACATATCCCACATCGGCCGTGGACAGGAGAGATTCTTGGTTCATAAGAAATGTCTGGCCTCTAACATCAACAACGCGTTTTGGGAGTATTGGCTGTGGATGAGAGGAGAACTCCACAGTTAAGCGTGCTCAGGTGGGAGCAATCTAGGGATGGGTGACCTCCCTGGGAAGTTTTCACCTGGGCAACCAAAAGCAAATCCGTGAGCTCCTCGTGGGCAAAACGGACAATATTGTTGATGCGAAGGGCCGGGTGTTACAGAGTGGTATCAGAGCCACTCCTGTGTCGTTCGGGGTGTGGGACATACCTCACCAAGGATGGTGACTTCTCGGGCTCATCGAGGACGATGAGTCCAAACAGGGGTGCTTGTGACACCCTACACATATCCCACATCGGCGTGGACAGGAGAGATTCCTGGTTCATAAGAAATGTCTGGCCTCTAACATCAACAACGCGTTTTGGGCGTATTGGCTGTGGATGAGAGGAGAACTTCACAGTTAAGCGTGCTCAGGTGGGAGCAATCTAGGGATGGGTGACCTCCCTGGGAAGTTTTCACCCGGGCAACCAAAAGCAAATCCGTGAGCTCCTCGTGTGCAAAGCGGACAATATTGTTGATGCGAAGGGCCGGGTGTTACACTTTGAACTTTGCATCTAATTAATATTTTAAATTCCCAAATGTTTTGTTCCTGTGTACTCTCATTTTCCACAGTCATTGAATCGGTTTCATAGAGTCGATCTCATTTTCTATCAGCTAGCTCGTCCTCCTCCCTCGTTTTTTTTAATCACTGACTTAACCTATTCTCCCCCGAAAATTCTAAAACCGTAAAAGAATTTCGTTTTTAGGATTTTAATAGGCGAAGAAATAACAACAATAAAATTAATTAAATTTAACAAACTAAAATTAAAGAAAATAAGAGAAATTTGACTTTACGCATCGGACTAAGCATGGTCATCTTCTTGAATTACTTCACTTTTTTTAATGTTGTTGACCTCTAACAAGTATAGAAAACATTGTTTATCAAAAGCTTTTGTATAGAGGTCCGCACGTTGAAAATCTGTATTTATTTTAACGACATCGATTAGATTCTTTTCAAAACAATCACGTATAAAGTGATATTTTATGCCGATGTGTTTGGTCTTAGGATGTTGGACAGGATTTTTAGTAACGGCTATTGCAGCAAAATTATCAACAAAAACACGGGTGTTAGAAAATTGCAAACCGTAGTCCAGCATCTGTTGTTGAATCCAGATGATTTGAGAACAACAGCTTGCCGCAACAACATATTCAGCTTCACAAGTTGACAACGCAACTGATGTCTGCTTCTTACACTGTCACGTGACTAATCTTCTCCCAAAGAATTGACAACCTGCTGATGTAGATTTGTAATTCATCTTGCAGCCGCCATAATCTGAGTCACTGTACGTGGTTAGCTCAAAGTCATCGTCATGAGGATACCACAATCCAACTGTTGGTGTTGCAAATAGTTAGTTACCAAGATCTGATTATGGGTTATTAAATGGGAAAATATTAAAAATTATAAATTGGAAAGCCTGTTCCTAAGGGGCCCAACGAATTCCTAATTGTAATTAGGGGGTCCTTTTTGATTGATTCTTTTATCACATTGGTAGATTTTACATCATTGAATGGGCCTATTCGAGAACAATTGGATGATGACAAAATTATCAAAGATTGAGATTCCTTATTTCGATTCAACAATGTGTGAATAGTTCCTTGATTTAGATTAAGGGATTCTTGAATCCTTAATGAAATATCCTTTTGACCCCTATCAGATGGTTAACTTTTGGTTTTGCCTCATATGTTGAACAAAGACATGTTGCATACATGATATCAGGTCTTAAGGTAGTGAGGTACATAAGGGATCCAATCATTCCTCAATACATGGTGGCATCAACGAGATCGCCATTCTCATCGAGTGCTACATCATGGTTTGTAGCAAGTGGAGTCCCAGCTACGGAAGCATTGTCCATATCAAACCGACTGTGAATATCCCCGCAATACTTGGTCTAATGCGGGAAGATCCCCTTTGGTGTTTGATCCACCTGTAACCCAAGAAAGAACTTCATCTCTCTCATGGCACTCATTTCAAATTCTGCCTTCATCACTGCTTCAAATTATTTACAAAGTTCTTCGTTCTTGGAACTGAAGATTATGTCATCAACATAAATTTGAACCAGCAGTTGATCACCATCTTTCTCTTTGATGAATAATGTACAGCCAGTTACACCTCTGCGAAATCTGTGTTTCACAAGGTGAGTTGAGAGTTTTTCATACCATGCTCTCGGTGCTTGATGAAGCCCGTAGAGAGCCTTATCTAGTTTGTAATCTCTATCCCGATGATATGGATCTTCAAATCCTTCGGGTTGACTAACATACATTGTTTCTCGGATTTCATGATGAAGAAATGCACTCTTTACATCCAATTGATAGACTTTAATATTCATGTAAGAGGCATAGGCTAGGAAGATACAGATTGCTTCTATTCTCGCCACAGGTGCAAATACTTCATTGTAATCTATTCCCTCGACCTATCAAAATCGTTGAACTACAAGTCGAGCTTTGTTCCTGATGATGACACCTTGGTCATCTTTCTTACATTTCAAGACCCATTTGGTGCCAATGACCTTAGCACCTTTAGGTCTATCTACCATTGTCCATACACCTAACTTCTTGAACTAAATAAGTTCTTCTTGCATGGCACTCACCCATGCCTCATCATTTAGGGCTTCACTCATGTATTTTGACTCGAACTGAGACACAAAGCAACGATAAGCACCATTGTGAAGGTACCCTTTCTCCATTACCGAGGCATAATCAGCTCTGATTTCTAGTCTGAACTCCTGATCTGACATCCCCAATGACATTGTCCAGAGGATGATAGACATTTAGGCATGATCCAGGAGTGGTGGGAACAACAACCTCGGAATCTATATTATGAACATTTTGTTCGGTATCTGAGGCAGTAGGAGTATGAGGTTCCGAAGACTCAGAGGCATCAATGTCAGATGCCTGTGGACTTGAAGTAGGAGGAACCTGTTGCTCCTGAGTGTCCTGATCATTCTCCACGTCTTCATCGTCAGAGGAAGAGTCACTTACGTCGAGTGCTCCCCCTGAGCTGGTAGATGATTCACCTTGTGAGCCAAATGATGTAGATTCCTGTGAAGGTATGTTTCAAGGCATCATACATCATTTTGGCTGCTAACTCATCATCAGACGTGGAAAGAGGGATGTTGAAGGACTTGAAGAATCCATCATAGTCGAAAAAGAAAGCGAGACCTTTTCCAGGAGGAGGGGTGGTGTGTCTTTGAACATTGACATTACACTACACTTGTACTTGACCCGTTGAGTTGTTGTAGACTCTCTTATTCGGTATGTTGTATCCAAGAAAGAATCCTTCTTCAGCCTTCTTGCTGAACTTTCCCTCCTGATTTTTCTTCAGTAGTGTGCACGGAGCGCCAAACGGTTCGAGATACTCCAGATTTGGTTTACGTCGTTGAAGTAACTCGTACCACATCTTTTCTTGACATTTTACTACCAGAACTTGATTTAGCGTGTAACACGCATTGCATACCACCTCATTCCAAAAATGGATAAGCAGTTTCGAGTCTACTAGCATTGTGCGTGCGGTCTCTATTAAGCTGCGGTTCTTTCTCTCAACAACCCCGTTCATCGGAGGAGTGTAGGCGGAAATAAACTGGTGCACAATTCCCTTTTCTTTGCAGAAAGCCTCCATCCATTGGTTCTTGAACTCGATTCCGTTGTCTGAGCGTACTTGTGTCACCTTGAGCTTGTAGAGAGACTCCAGTGTAGTTACCAATTCTTTGAATGTCTCAAATGTTTCTGCTTTTGATTTCAGAAACATCACCCAAGAGAATTTTGAGTAGTCATCTGTAACTACATAGTAGTACAAGTCGCCTGCGATGCTCCTTGTACTTACTGGACCAAACAGATCTATGTGAAGAAGCTCAAGAGGTAGTTCTATATAATTAACTTGCTTTGCCTTATGAGACTTCTTTATCTGTTTTCCTTTCTTGCAGGCGACACAAAAATCTAGGAGTTGGAAGTTCTTGACATTGACTCCTCGCACGAGATCATTCTTGATCAAGTGGTTCATCTTCCGTGGATTGATGTGCCCCATTCTTCTATGCCAGGAGATTGAATCCTTCTCAGTAGCTTTTGACAGGAAGCACTGCACTTGATGATCCGTTGTTAAGGCCTTCGATAGATCTAAGACATAAAGGTCATTATATCTTGAGGCTGACATTAAGACTTGGTCCTCCGGGATCACATAGTCCTTTTTCAAGACAAAGTACTTTTTGTTATTAAACACTACCTTAAGTCCCTTGTCACAAATTTAGGACACAGAAAGTAAATTGTTTTAAAGCTCTTGAACATAGTTTACCTTATCAAACTTTACTTTCTGGTTCCCTACCTCCCCTTGAGCTGTGATGTACCCTCCTTTGTTTCCAGCAAAAGAAACATGACCTCTTTTGATTTGTTTGACGTTTGATAGGAGTGCTGGTTTCCAGTCACATGCCTTGATGCTCCGCTATCTACAATCCACATGTTTGTTTTAGCATTAGTGAACACCCTGCACATTCAATGTAAATGATTAGTTGAGGTTAGGGACCTAAGCCTTAACTGGCTTGGGTGACCCAGATGCATCACACATCATAAATTCCACCTATTGACTTTTTTGAAGGTAAGGGAAGATCTATGGTCTTCTTGTTCTCATTATCAGATTCATGGATAGATTTCTCTTTCCATAAGCTAGTCTTATGCAAGGCCTGTTTGTGATAAACAAACGACTGGTTCATAGGTTGAACCTTAGGTTCACTGACTCTTTTAGGTGGAGTCATGGATCTTCTTTTGGAAGAGCTTACTATAGTGTCATAAAGTTCAACCTTCTTCTTTGGCCTCTGATAATAGGACAATAAGACGCAATGTGTCCATACTTTCCACAGTTGTAGCATTATCTGCTTTCAACTTGACGATTCACCTTTTTCTATGGAGAAGTGTAGGACACACATGTGACATTGTTTTGTTTGGGTTTTGACAATTCTAGCTTAGATGTTTATCTTTTTTAACAAAATTAATTTTTGAACATTTTTAACATCTTTACCTTTTTGTTTCTCTGGACTTAGACATGAAGCACGTGGGTGGTTAACATGTTTGGTCTTTTTGGGTTCAGAATTAAACTTGGTTGACCCATACTTCACTTTAACCTTTCCAAATTGTTCATCCAAATTTACACAAGGCATTTTAGTTTTTGATTTTGTAATGGTATCCTTTTGTTTAGTGACAGATTCATTTGGTTTACATTGGGAATCTGGATCACTCACAAGAGGAGTGGACACCACATGATCCTTGATTGGGTTATTATTTATTGGTTTACTTTTTACATTCATCAAGGTCTCATATGGTGGTGGAACCACTTTATATCCCAATCCCTCCCTATTATTGTGCTCTCTCACTAAGTGTTGGACAATATGGGATGAACTTGTCCAACTGTGCAGTTTTTGCTTTAAGGAATTTACTTCTACTACTAAAACTGTGTTTTGTTTCTTAGTATCTTAAAGGGAGTTTAGATAGAACCTAATGTCATTAGCTTGGTTAAAGGCTACTACTTTGGTTTCCCTAAGCTGTTTGTTCAAAAGGTCTATCTTTTCTTTTTAACTGTGCTCATTTTGTTTTAGAACTCTATTGGCTTCTGTGCACAGTTGTAAGTCCTTTACTAAGCTATCATTATGATCTAATAACCTAGAAAATTTTAAATTAATGCTTTCCCTAAATTTATTACAATCAGAACAAGCATGATTATTAAATAGTTGAGTAGTAGAACTTACCTGAGAGGGAGTGGTTGAATCAGCCATCAAAGCAGTGTCTAAATTCTCTGGTTCTGGTGATTCTAGACTTGTTGTACTTGTCCTTTCTTCAGGTAGGTGATCAACTACTGTTACAGATTCTTCAATGTTTGATATCGCGAGCTCCACTGCAATATCACCCTCACTTGTTGAGTTGTCATCTAAGTCCTCGACACTAGCAATGTTGGATTCTCCAGGAGACAGAAATCGGAAGCTCCAATCTTGTCCTTCGTCATCATGAGCAGTCAAGGCTTTAGGATCCTTGTTTGACGAAGTAGGACTGTTTGTGGGCTTCTCCTGACGAGAGAAAGATGAGAATGGATTCCCATTCCCGTCATCTTGGGCTTCACACATTCAAGTTTGAAGTGCCCCTTTTCCCCCACAATTGAAGCAGGTAACCTTGGATTTGTCAAAACCAAAGGTTGTGTCCTTAGTGGCAATCAGATTCTGTCCGGTCTTCTTGACAAACTTCTTAGCTCTCCGGACAGCACTTGCTAAGCCCCGCATTATATCCATCCATTCCAGCTCTGTCTCGTCAACCTGCTCATAGTCCTCATTTGCTAGATGGTAGTTCCCAATTTTCCCAGCAACTAGCCCATCATAGGAGTGGACTACCATGGCTTAAAGGTCCATGTGCTCCTTTGCTACCTCAACAGTCACATTCCCGAGATTCTCGGTCCTTAGTTTTGTAGCATTTGCTTTAGGTGCTATGTATTGGGTACCAGACGACCCTGATGTTCTAGATCCTGAAGAAGGGGCTTGAGATGGACCAGCTGAACTTGATACAAAAGTTGTTTGTAGTGGAGCTCCGGACATTTTGGCTTGAGGAGTTGAGTTGTACAGAGCTGGATTCTGATCATAAGTAGACTTTTATGCCCTGTACTTCATCCTCAATTCTTCTACTCGCAGTTTCAGAATAAAGTCGTTGATGTCTAACTTCGCGAGCATATCATTTGGTCTAATGTTGGAGACAAATGAACTCCACTTCTCGGGCAAACCATCTGCAAAGTTTGAAACTTTGTCTTCCATAGACGAAGTCACTCCATGAGTGTACAGCTCACTCATCAGATAGTAGAAACGATCAATAACATCGTCTAAGCTCTCCTTTCCCATTGACGAGAAGTTGTCAAACTCATTCTTCAATGCTTTAGCTTTCAGAGCTTTCAACGATGCATTTCCCTCATACCTTTTTTCCAATGCATCCCATAGCTTTTTAGCTTGCTTGTTCTCAGAAAATTGATGGAAAATGTCCTTCGAAAATAACCGAGTAAGCAATGCATAGACTTTCTTCTTGGCATTATACTTAACCTTTTGTCCATCAGTCATGCCTCTTAATGTCAGTTTGACTCCGTCTGCACCTATAGGCATGTTGTACCCCGTCTCTATCGACTCCCACAAATTTGGATATACACCATTCAAGTGGATCTCAAATATTTGCTTCCACTGCGGGTAATCATCTAACGTAATTAGCTTAGGGGGTTTGTTGTGATTCCCCACTTCGTTTTCCAGAAGCAATAGATTCTGGATCCTCGAATCCCTACCTATGGTGAATGCTAAATACTGTCCTTCCATCTTTATAAACTTTAAACTTTGGAACAAACTGCTTTACTCGTGCGAATGGAGGTGTGCGATTGGGCCAATCGTGCGATTGGGCTAATCGTGCGATTGAACAATGCGGATGGCTCAAACGTGCGAATGAACCAATGCGGATGAATAAATCGTGTGTAGGGACAGGTGTGAATGAACGATGTGACTAGACAGTTCAGTCGTACGAATGGAGGTATGAATGAGTCCAATTGTGCGTATGAGGGATGCGTATGAATTCAGTCGTGCGATTAAGTCAATCGTGCGATTGGAGCTGCTGAAACTTGAAAATTCGTAGGTTTAAGGTATTTTGGACGCAAAAACTCGAATTTTCACTAACCTTAATTGTCGTATGCCGGAAAAAGTTAACTTTACGAACTAAAATGTCTAAGACACCGTTTTACACAAAAAGATTGCGTTTTTAGTGAAAAAAGCACAATTTTGTATCAAAAACGATTGAATCACACGTAATCAAGAGTCAAGCTCTGATACCACTTGTTAGGATCGTGTATTGAATGAAATACTAACTGATATACGTGTATACCGTATCAAATAATGCGGAATCCTATTTGATTGGCGATCCAATCAGTGAGAACGCACGTAGAAAGAATTATGGATTGAATCTAAATGTTAAGAAGGATTGGTAATCGATCTAGTGCGATCTATGAACTTGGAACAGGTTCTTAGAGGTCTCTGGATGGCTAGGGTATGATTTAGTACGTAGTTTTTTGAAGTGATATGTTTTTCCACGATTTAAGTGGTATTTATAGGTTAGGGTTTCTCATTCGGGGGACTAAACCATTTGCATGGTTCAGTCGTGTGATTGAGTCATGCGGTTGATCCATTCACATGACTGAGTGCTTAGTCGTGCGACTGAGCCAATCTCATGTTACAATTATGCAACTGATCCATTCTCCTAGTTCAGTCGTGCAATTGGTTCATTAGCATGAAGTTGTTCATGCGTATGGTCCATTAGCATGGGCCATTCTCATGAGAACTTCATATGATCAAGTTTGAATATGTTTCACAATCATTACTTGACTTAGATCTATTCAAACAACCACAAACCTATATAGTTAGTTCAATAAGTGTTATTACATACTAAGCAATGAAATATTCAACTTATAAGCACAACCACACATTGTATTTCATTATGTACCTATTCTATTACATATATGTAAGACAATAAAGACATTTTACATTAAGCTCAGAAACTAGGTACACATGTATCTACAGATTAGCCACTTACTTTAGTCTTCCTACCCCAAACATTTCCTATACTGACTACATTAGTATCTAAATCTACGAACAACACATAAACCTCATAACATGCGCACATAATGCCGGTTAACATTAAGAAAATAGCTGATGGCACGCAGCTACTCGGACTGGCATCCCTTCCCTTTCCATCCCATTTTCAGTTTAAGTTTAGGTTTCTTTTGAAAATTTACCCGTTTCACTAAAACTTTGGCTCTGATATCAACTTGTAAGGCCCCATTTCCGGGACGCTAACAGCTGGTCATTCATCGCACATAAAACATATATTTTCATTAACTGAAAGAAAACATTGCAACGGAAACAATAAAAAAAACATTCCATTAAAAAAACAGTCATTCATACTTTCTTACTTTCATTCGTACGTTCATTACATTCGATGACATTTACAATACCCGAACATTGTGCCCGAAGCTGGTTACTAGGCCTGAGGTTTTTCATAGACCTTGAACATTGTGCATGAAGCTGACTCTAATACCTAGGGCAAGTACATTCACCACTTATCTTTTCTCTTTCATTCTGGATCAATGCCATATGCTATACCCCGAACATTATGCACAAAGCTGGTTACTGGGCCTGAGGTCTTTCATAAACCTCGAACATTATGCATGAACCTGACTCCAGCACCTAGGGAAAGCGGCAAGGATCCCATACAAATGGTCAATCACAAGGATTGGACCCCAGTGTGCCTCCTTCTCAAGTAGCTAACCCGCACACAGTTGAGCTAACACCCTTCATTGGGTGTGAACCTCCATACACTTTCCCGCAAGCCTTTCTTACTTTCATTCATTCATTAATGCATGCATTCTTTCATTAGGTTCCTTTTTTCATTATCTTCCACTTTACGTTACATAATACTTTTCATTTCATTCATTAACATTCAATGTAAAGCACGGGAAAATAATCATACATAATAAGGAACATAAACATGAACATACAAATATCACCAAATAAGGCACTATCATACATACATAACATACATCATCATACATACATCATTCATAAGCATCAATCATAAATCATCATACATCGCCAATCACACCATTTTGACTTCAAAAAATCAACTTACATAGCCCCTGGGAACCTCCCAAGTCAAAGCCTGCATTACACTTTTTCCCCAAAAATCAGAAAATATTCTCTAAGTCTTTAGGCACATGGGCACTATGCAGGTGCATGGTCTTTCAGACGCATGAGGAACACTAGGCACATGGGTAACTTCAGGCGCATTGGCACTATTGAGGCGCATGGGAACACCTAGTCTATTCTGGGCAATTCTAGGCGCATGAGCAGTATGTAGGCGCATGAGTGCTTAGGCGCATGAGCACTATGTAGGCGCATGAGTGCTTAGGCCCATGAGCTATCTGGGCGTATGAACACTTAGTCAATTTTAGCCTATTTCTAGGTGCATGAGTACTATTCAAGCGCATGAGGTTTTAGACGTATGGACACTTAGGCAGTTATTTCAGTTGGGCGCATGGGCTATTGTTTAGGCGCATGAGCATTCTAAATCATACTTAAACCTCATAATTTAGTCCCCAAACATCACCTATGATGTTCTAAGCTTAAATCAAACATTCTAAGCCTTAGAAACACAACCATAGCATCATTCAAACATATACATAGCCCAAAGTTAAATCCCACCCAAAAACATACGGATACACATATACGGGTATAAACCCAACTTTTATAAAAACATACATACATGCATTTCCAGCCCCAAAGCAGTTAAAAACAAGTAAAAAAGAGGTTCTAGAACTCACTTTTATAGCCTTTGCAATAGAGTTCAACCGCCTAGAAACCCACTAAAACACACACCCGAACATATACAACATACATAAGTATACAACTAAGGATAAAACCTGTTAAGAACACCATAGACACATGAATTCTTACCTTGAATTCAAACTTTTGCACTTGTTCTTAAAAATATTCGAGAGTTTCTGCCCTCTTTCCTTCTATCTCAAAAAATATCCGAAGATTTGTGTGTAGAGAGAGTGATGGGCGGCCATGCCACCTTTATCACCAACTTGGAAATTTTTAGTCCTTTTTGACACATTAGGCCCTCTACTTGGGCTTTATATCATTTCTTTCTTATTCTTCACTTTATTCATTCATTTGAGTCTTCTAAAAATATTCAGGTGTTACAAGTCCACCCTCTTATATAGGTTTCGTCCCCGAAACCTGTTATTCCTCAAACCATCGTGGATAATGTTGTCTCATCTCTTCCTCCGTCTCCCACGTGGACTCAGATCCCTTCATGTGCTCTCACTGTACGTGCACAAGAGGAACCACTTTATTCCTTAACCTCTTCTCTTTACGATTAATGATTTCCACTAGCTGCTAAACATAATTGAGCCATCAATCTACCTCGATATCCTCCGGTGGAACAATCATATCCTCGTCTGCTAAACACTTTATCAGATGAGATACATGGAATGTCAGGTGAATTCCACTTAACTCATCTCATAGCTTCAATCTATAGGCCACCTCTCCTACTCGAGCAATGATTCGAAAGGTCCTATGTACTTGGACTCAACTTGCAATGCTTTTGAACCGATGATACCTTTTCCAAGGTGAGACCTTCACATAACTCTACACCCACCTGGAACTCAATTGGTCTACGACTCTTATCGGCATACGACTTTTTCCTATCTTAGCTTCCTTCATAAAGGCTTTGATCCTTTCCAGTTTCTCAGTCGTAGCCTCGACCACTTCAATGTCTCCTAAATCTTTTGACAATATCACCCCAAACACATGGGTGTTCTACACTCCTCCCATATAGCATCTCATAGGGGGCATACCAATACGGATGACAGCTATGTTATATGAGAACTTAGCTAACGGTAGGCGTATTCCCAACTTCCTCCAAATCCATGAGATGCCCGAAGCATATCTTCAGCGTATGAATCGTTCTTTTGACTAACCATCCATCTAAGGATGATAAACCGGTTGATAGTAACCTCGTCCGTATCGCATCATGAAATTTCTTCCTCAACTTCGATGTAAACTGGGTGTCATGATGAGACACAATAAAACACGGACACATCATGACGAGTTCCAATTCTTTAATGAACAGATCCATGTTGGACCAAAAGAACCAATGAGCCTGATAGAGAAACCTCTAAGTCCCACAGGACATCACAACAGCTGAAGAAGACCTGATCAGCTGTTCTACAAAGTCTGAAGAATACAACTGCTGAAGTATTTCTGAAGTACTGAAGACAAAGACTGAGACAACAGCTGAAGATCTAAAGTCTGAAGACTTCAACAAGTACTGAAGACAAAGACTGAAGATCAACAGCTGAAAGACAAAGTCTGATGTTCAAGTACTGAAGACATCAGCTGATGTAACAGCTGATGACAACAGCTGAAGAGGGCTTCTTCAGTTGTTGTGATGGTTTTTCTTCATCAGTAGTTTTCTTTTCCTTTCAGTAGTTTGTTTACTTTTCAGTAGTTGTTTCCTTTTCAGTACTTGTAAACAACTGAAGAGGTTGTTCTTCAGTTGTTGTAGTATCAGTAGTTTTATGTTTTTCAGTAGTTGTAAATAAGATGTTTAACACTTAGGAACATTTGTAAGAAGATGTCAGTTGTTGACATCTTCAGTAGTTGTTAAACATCAGTAGTTATAAAACGGTTACATGTCACTTTCAAGTGACATCAGCCTACGTCACTCTTTCCTTTATAAGGAAGGATGACTCACCTGTAATCGTGCCTTTGAGGCCGACAATCTTAATGCAATATTCTTTTGTCGGATATTTCTCTCTCTATAACAAAATTCTTTTATCGCTTTATATCGAATGTTCTTGCTTGAATTTGTCTAATTCTGAGCTATTCCGCTGCTATATCTGTTCAATCGATTAAACCAAGGCTGAGATCCTAACAAATGGTATCAGAGCAGGTTAATCATTGATCGATCTAACAATTGATCATTGAAACTGTTCAATCGCTCTAAGTTGATCGAATTAGCAAATTCGCAAGGATCTGTTATAGAGATTGAGAGTGTATCGCTTCTGGCCGTTTTATTTGAGGTTCTGTGTGGTTCTGAGCTAAATTTATTGTGATTTTACTTGAATCTGTCTGAATTTCCACAATGACTACTTCTTCGAATGATCCTTTCAATACTGGATCCTCTACCAAGCCTCCGATCTTGGTGAGGAATGAGTATAACATTTGGCAGAGAAGATTGCTCCATCACCTGTCTGTCAATAGCTCAGGTTGTTGGACATCTGTGGTACATGGACCACATAAGCCAATGGTGAATGATCCGGAAACAAACCAGTTGGTTCCAAAGAAGAAGGAGCAATACTCCGATGAGGACAAGAAGTTGTTTGAAATCGATGCAAAAGCCCATGGAATTTTGGCTATGGCTATTCCTAATGAGATTTACTCTGGGCTTCTGCATTGTGAGTCTGCTCATGACCTCTGGAATGCCATCAAAGAACAATTTGGTGGTACTGATGAGGTTTTAGCAAACAACAGGGAAATCCTCGCCCAACAATATGAGACTTTTTCTCATAGAAAGGGTGAGACTCTGACTCAACAATTTGAGCGGTTTTCATGTTTAATCTCTGAATTGAAAATGGTTAAACATGAATATACCAGGAGTCAGATGAACCATAGATTCCTAAGATCACTGCCTGAGAGATGGAACACATATACCATTGTTCTACGCTCAAATGCTGATGTTGATCGCCTATCTCTCACCCAACTTCATGGGAAACTGCTTACATTCGAGAGAGAGATAGAGCAGAAAAGGAAATTGGTTTCATCTGGCAAGCTTACTGAGGATTTTGTCCAAGGGAACACTGCCCTGATTGGACATCAAGAGTCAGAATATGCGTCATCTGAAAGCCAGTATGATGAGCATATTGATTTCTCTACAAACACTTCTGAGCCTGCCTTTGTGAGTGTTGATAGTTATTCTGCTGGTAGTAATAGTGACAATCTATGTTTCATCATGGATGATCTCAAGGGGATTGCTGATGATGACTTAGAAGAGATGGATATTTTGAGCCAAATGGCCTTGATAAATATCAGATCTCAGAAGTTCTACAAAAGAACTGGAAGGAAATTCCCAGGACTCTCTGGCAAAACCAAAGTTGGTTTTGACAAGAGTAAGTTGAAGTGCCATAAATGCCACAGGCTTGGACACTTTGCAAGAGAATGTAGATCATCTGGATCTAACTCTCCTGCACCTTTTGTGACTTTCCCTGGCAATAGTCAACAAAACAGAGGGCAACAACCTGTCAATTCTGGTTATCATCATCAACCACAATCTCCTGCATATTTTGTTCCACAGGGGCCAATGCCATATCCATACCCCTGCTATTACATGCCACAACCAGGCCAGGTTCAAGCACCCACTGCTCAGCAACCACATGCACTCCCTGAGCCTCAACCATCCCAATCTCATCAACCTAATCAACTCAACAACACAGCTTCTTCACACCAGGAGTTGTTGACTGGAGCAGCTTACCAGATGATGTGTCTGGTAATGAACAACTGTTCTCAGGTGCTGGTCAACATGGTGGTGAGCATCCTTTTGGAAATCTAGCTCTCATGGCTTTGGAATCCTCTGATGGATCATCCTCAAGTACCTCTTCAACACAGGTATCACAGGTATCCTCTGAGGCTAAGGCCAAATTATGTTCTGAAACTTGCATAGCAGCATTTGCCTCTATTAGAGAAGCAAATGTGGCTTTAATCAATAAAAATGTAGAGCTAGAACAAATAATTTCCAAAAATAAAGCTGAGTTTGAGTCTGTGCTGAAAGAGAAAACTGATGAGATTTATAATTAAAATGCCAAATCTCTGATGATAAGGCTAGGGAGGATGTACTCTTAGAGAAGTACAAAGACCTCAAAGATACTCTTGCTGTCACCCAAGTAGAGTGTGATCGATGGGTACAATCTTGCAAGGGCTTTGAAATGCTTCTTAGTAAGCAAACAGCTTCCAATGTGAAGTTTGGAATTGGTTATAATCACACTGCTCCTCCTACAGATTTTGCTTCAAGAGCAGGAGTAGAATCTGATGGAGAAAGTAATGACCAATCCACCTCATCATGTGATTCACTACTTGATAAAGCACCATCAGTAGTTGAAGTCAGTAGTAATCCCTCTGTGAACCTATCAGCTGATATTGATGGTTCAACTGCTGACACTCACATGATCAATGAGTTGATCAACCCAAGTGTTATCCCTAGAAGTACTGAGGGTACTGGAGAGCAGGGGATAACATCTGGAGTTCAAATCCCAATAACTGACAGCACTAAAGAGAAGAAAACTGTCAGTAGGAAGGATTTGAAGCCTACTAAGGGAGTTGACAAGAAGGCAAAAAGTGCTTCTAAACTGCTGAAGAGCAAGTCTTCAGTAGTTTCATCTTCTTCAGTTGATGATCAACAGAAGATGAAGAAGAAACCATGTGAAATATGTGGTCTATTCAATCATCTCACAGATGATTGTTGGTACAAAAAGGGATCCAAACTCAAACAAAAGGAGAAAATTAAAGAAAACTTGGCTAAAATGAAAACTGAGTTTGAGTCCAAGTTTGTACCAGCAGCATCAAATCCTGTTACTCCTATGTCCAAAAAGAAATCTAAAAGGGAAGGAGTGCAACAGGCAATAGCTGAGGTTGCTCAAAAGAAGATGGTGCAACACAAGAACTCATCATCAAACACCAATACCAATGTGTCTGAAGAGCTGAAAGCTCTTTCCCAGAATCAGACACAGCTGGTAATGATGGTTCAACATCTGTGGGAAGAGTTAACCAACTTGATGGCCCTGTGTTGAAACCCCAGAAAAGGAGATCCAAGCCAAAGGATTCCTCTTCTACACCATCTCCTTCACCTCAAGCTATTGTGCCAATAAACCTGTTAGTTTACCATCTATTGATGAGACCAGGCCCAAAACCAAAAAGGTTTGGGTCTCCAAAACTAACTGATTGTTTATTAATGCAGGTCTCTTCAACATGCCAAAGTAGCATCTGGTATGTAGACAGTGGGGGATCTATGCATATGACTGGGAACAACTCACTTCTTAATGACTACTCTCCAGGAAGGAAGGGTTTTGTTTCCTTTGGCAATGATGCAAGAGTTACATCATCGGGAAGGGCTTTGTTTCCAATGGGGAAATAAGGTTTGATGATGTCAACCATGTGGAAAATCTCAAGTATAACCTCTTGAGTGTCAGTCAATGTGTGACAAAGGCCATGTTGCCCTTTTCACAAGCCAGAACTGCAGGATTCTGTCATCCAAAGTTCTGAGTTTGATTGACAAGGTATTGGATGCTCACACTCTCCTGAAGGCCAACAGGACAGGAAGAGTGTATGCCTTAGATCTTTCCAAGAAAATAGATCTCAAAGGCCATCCTTGCCTATTTTCCAAGGCCTCTCCTCAAGAATCTAATCTATGGCATAGAAGGCTGGGACATGTTAACTTCAAGAACATGAATCAGCTGATACACCATAGTTTAGTAAGGGGAATGCCTATGAAGGAGTTCAAGTGTGAAAACAACTGCACTGCTTGTTTGAAAGGAAAACAGCACAAGGTTTCATTCCACCTATTGAAGAACCAAAGTCCACTGCCTGCTTACAACTTCTTCACATGGATCTCTTTGGTCCTGTGAGAGTGATGAGCATGGCAAGAAGAAATACTGTCTGGTAATTGTGGATGATTACTCCAGATTTGTATGGACTTTCTTTCTACATTCAAAGGATGAAGCTGCACAGAAGATCATAAACTTTGTGTTGTATGCTGAGAAGCAGTATTCCCTCTCAGTCAAGTGTATTAGAAGTGACAATGGAACAGAATTCAGGAACAATACACTTGATGAGTTCTACCTTTCCAAGGGAATAAAGAGGCAGTTTAGTATTCCAAGAACTCCTGAACAGAATGGAGTTGTGGAGAGAAAGAACAGGACCCTCATTGAAGCTGCAAGGTCTATGTTGGCTGATTCTGGACTGCCATTGACCTTTTGGGCTGAAGCTGTCAACACAGCATGCTATGTGCAGAATAGAGTGCTAATAAATCAGAGGTTGATGAAGACTCCATATGAAGTTCTACATCATTTGGCCCCTCTCATTTCATTCTTTAGAGCATTTGGTGTCCCTGTTTCATTCTCAACACAAAGGATCAGCTCCAGAAATTTGATCCTAAGGTGGATGCAGGGTACTTTGTTGGTTATTCATCAACTTGCAAGGCATACAGAGTCTTCAACTGCAGAACAAAGATGGTTGAAGAGACTCTACATGTCAAGTTCAATGAATCTCCAAAGGACAAGATTCCACAAAGCCCTGTGGAGCTCTTTGATTTGGACATACTGCAATATGTTCCTTATCAATCTCCTGCTGTTGCTCCTGTCAACAGTTCACCACCTGGTGTTACTGCTGAAGATGATGATGATAGTAGTAATCACCTCTTCAGGTTTAGTGACCAACTGCCTGAGTCCTCTAAACCTGATGCTCCTGTAGCTCCAGCAGCACCATCCACAACAAATGCTGATGAGATTTCTGCATCCTCAACTTCATTTGAGTTGCCACCATCTTCATGGTTTCAAGAATCTGCATCAACATCTGCTGCTGCTGAAGGTCCTACAAACACTTGCACAGATTTGATTGTTTACCAAGAGCTGAAAAATCACCCAATGTCTCAAATCCTTGGTGATATCAATGCTGGTGTTTCAACCAGAAGCCAGTTGTCCAATTTCTGCTTCTATGCTCTCTTCATCAGTCAGCTAGAGCCAAAGAACTATCATGTAGCTTTGAGAGACAATGGATGGGTTGAAGCCATGCAGCTTGAGCTTCTTCAGTTCAAAAAACAGCAAGTGTGGGAGCTTGTTCCTCTACCCCCAGGTAAGTGTGCAATAGGCACTAAATGGGTGTTTAGGAATAAAACTGATGAAAATGGGCTAATTGTTAAGAACAAGGCCAGACTGGTTGTGCAGGGGTTTGCACAAGAAGAAGGTATTGATTATGATGAAACCTTTGCCCCTGTAGCCAGACTGGAGGCAATTAGATTGTTTTTAGCCTATGCTGCACTCCACAATCTTAAAGTTTTTCAAATGGATGTCAAAAGTGCTTTTCTATATGGTAACATAAAAGAAGAAGTTTATGTGTGTCAACCACCAGGCTTTGAGGATAATAAGCACCCAGAATGGGTATATAAGCTTGATAAAGCTCTTTATGGGTTGAAACAAGCACCTAGAGCCTGGTATGAGACCTTATCAAACTTTCTTCTACAAATAATTTCACTAGAGGCTCCATAGATAAAACTTTATTATTAAGAAGGTGGATCAGCATAAGCTACTTGTTCAAATTTATGTTGATGATATTATATTTGCATCCTCTGATCCCCAATTGTGTGAGGAATTCCAAACCTTAATGCAACAGAAGTTTGAAATGAGTGCAATGGGAGAATTACAGTTCTTTCTAGGTTTGCAAATCAAACAAAAAGCTGATGGAATTTTCATTCATCAGTCTAAATACACAAAAGATCTTTTGAATAAGTTTGATTTACAAAACTGTAAACCCTGTTCTACTCCCATGTGCAACACCACACAATTGGATGTTGATCAGAAAGGTAAAGGTGTTGATGAAACTCTTTACAGATGTATGATTGGTTCCTTGATGTATTTAACAGCTTCTAGACCAGATATTATGTTTGCTACATGTGTTTGTGCTAGATTTCAGGCTGCACCTAAGGAGTCTCATCTGATTGCAGTCAAGAGGATCTTTAGATATCTGCAAGGTACACAATCTCTAGGCTTATGGTATTCCACTGGACATTCTTGCAAATTAGTTGCTTTCTCTGATAGTGACTATGCAGGGTGTAAGTTGACCAGGAAATCAACTTCTGGTGGATGTCAATTCCTAGGCAACTGTTTGATTTCTTGGCAGAGTAAGAAACAAACATCTGTTGCTACATCCACTGCTGAAGCCGAGTACATTGCTGCTGCAAGTTGTACATCCCAAGTACTCTGGCTTCAGAATCAACTTTTGGATTATGGCATTACAGAGACTAAGACTCCATTATTAATGGATAGTGCTTCAGCTCTTTGCATTGTCAAAAATCCAGTCCAGCACTCTAGGACCAAACATATAGAAATTAGACATCATTTTATAAGAGATTGTTTTGAAAAGGGTCTAATTAATCCTATGTTTGTGCCTAGTGCTGATGAGCTTGCAGACATTTTTACTAAGCCTTTGGATAGTTCAACTTTCCACAACCTGGTGTTAAGGCTTGGTATGCTGCAGCTAGAATAAGTGACAACTACTGATGATCTCAGTAATTACTGATGATCATTGGTAACCATGTCACATATAAGTACTGATGAGTATTTTACCCTCAGTAGTTTTTATAACTACTGAAGGCTAAATGCTTTACGTACTGTACTTTATCTGTTCTTAACTACTGATGTAGTTACAACTACTGAAATCAGTAGAAACAGATAAGTACTGATGTCCTATGAAACAACTGAAAACAGCAAAAAGGCTGATGAGTAAGTGTTGAGGACAGTATGAAACAGCTGAAAGGCTATGAATTGACGACAACTACTGCTGAGTACTCTCTCTTCAGTAGTTCACAAACTGCTGTTTCTTCATAAACAACTGAAGCAATACCATGTCTTCAGTAGTTTCACAACTACTGATGACTAACACCAAGTTTTCAGTTGTTTACAACAACTGATGGCACAACCAGGGTCTTCAGTAGTTTCACAACTACTGATGACTAATACCAAGCCCTCAGTTGTTTCAACATCTGAAGTCCAACTTGTCTTCAGTAGTTTTTAAAACTACTGATGCCTAAATCAAAGACTTCAGTTGTTTCAACGTCTGATTGTAAATGTCTTCAGTTGTTTTATAACTGCTGACCACACCAATACCATCAGTCGTTTCAAACCTCTGAAAGTTAATACCACGTCATCAGTTGTTTCAAATACTGATGACTAACACCCAAACCTTCAGTCGTTTCATAACCCGTACCCTATATATATCTGATCCCTCTTTCAGAGTTTTTCATTCTTTCACGACCTAAAATTTCAAAAGCTCTGAAAACCTTTCACCTTCATTAATGGCGACCATGCAACTCAAGCCTCGACACAACTGTGTCGCGTACCTCACTAAATCGCCCTTCTGGACCAAATTGATAATGCTATAGATCTTATGGTCCAATCACCACAAAACGGCTTTCCTCCTAAATCCAATCATTTATGCCGATTCGCTACATCAGTTTTGGACGAATGCAACTGTTAATGGAGAATCTATCCATTCGTCCATCAACTCTCATAAGGTGGTCATCTCTACTGCTACCATCCGCCAGATATTACTATTAGATGATGCTGCCTACCCTGTTGGATATCCTAAGCGCCAACTTGATCTTTCATTTGGACAACATGGATATCAAGGCGATCTTAGTGCTTCGACCATCCTGAAGAAACATTTTCCAGATGCTGAACGATTGATATTTCATATGGTAAATGTTTGCCTGGCCCCGAAGACTTCTTCTTGGGATCAACTGTCTTCCAGATGGCAACAGGTACTGTTCTATCCTTGAACAAGAACCACTAAACTTTTCTGAAATAATTTTCTTGAAATCAAGGATATGGCCACAAAACCACTTTCTAACCGTTGGATACTATATCCTCGGTTTATAATGGCCATAATAGAGAATCAGCTTCATGCTGAGGGACTAGTTGGTCTGGGAGTCCCTGCTTTGGCTGTATTGCCGGAGGTATACTCCGACACAACACTGACCAAACTCTCAAACAGGCTGCCAAGCTGCGCAAACCCACGCAGCTGGAACCCACAGCCTCCACTTCCACATCCAAAGTCCCCTCCAAAACCACAAAGAAGAAGCCTAAGAAGGCTACTCAGGGAGTTGAGTCCCCTGAGGATGCTCCTGCTGCACCAAAGCAGGTTATCTCTACTGGAAATAACCCCCCAGTAGAGACTATGACTCCACCAACCGAAGCCGCTCAGGTTTCCTCTCAAAAGGAACCTGATGCAACCACTCAAAGGGAAGCCACACTGCTGGGATCCTCCTCACTTGAGGGGATTACCATTGAAGAGCACCACTGCCCCGGGTGCACACTGCTTCCACACCCTCTCCTGATGCAACCGCCCCTCAAAGCCCTACAATAATTGTTGCAAAAGTGCTGACGCAGTTGCATTCCTCACCCCCCACCCAGACACCAATCACTACTGGGATAACCTCAACACTGAGGGGGAGGATCACAATGCTTCTGTCAACCCACAGCACAGGGGTTCATGTTCCATCTCCTGGTGTAGACAAGGAGGTGCAACTTCTGGTGAGGCTGCCACTGCCCCTGACTCAGCAAATGACCAGGATGCAGTTGGTAACATCTCTAAGACCTCACCAGCGGCAACAGCTGATGAAGGACACAGTCCTGAGGCTGGAAGTCCCCAGAACCAAGAACAAGGGGCACATGCTATAATTGATCTACACTCAAGGCATGTTAATCCTGACTCTGTCAGGAGGTCAGGTGATTCAGTATCAACTGATGATGACCTGAGCTTCTTCTATGATGTAGTTGCTCAAAACACCATCCTAGAGGATGAGGTTAGCAGACTCAAAGAGCTGCTGGCCAAGATGTCTCAGGATGCAAGTCCATCTGCCACCACAATACACCCACAGATGGCACCTTCTTCTGAAGGTCCCCTAAACACTGAGCCAATACATACTTCCAAGCCACCAGCCTCTGCTTTTGGCACTGATTCTCAGGAACAGAACCATCCTGATCAATCAGTTGCTAACCTTCAAAAATCCCTACCTCTCATCACTCCCATGATCACAGATATAGTGATCAAAGCCATTGATGAGAGGCTTCCTACAATAATACAACCCTTGGTGGGGAGGAGTTGGTGACCAAATCACTTTCTACTGCTCAAACCCTTGCACCCAATGCAACCAAAAAGGGGGAGAGTCAGTCAGTTAAAGGAAAAAGGAAGAGGATAGATGGGGAGAAGGAGAAAGAATCAGAGAAGGTGAAGGAGAAGGAGAGTGAGAAGAGAGCTGAAGTGAATGAAAGTCAAAAAGACTTTCATGTCACATATCAAAAGAGGAAAGAAAGAGAGTCTGAGAAGGAGAAGGAGCTGAATGATATGGTGAAAGAAGCTGATGCCAACCATAACCGTTCAATGGATAAAATCATTGAACAGTTATATAGGCAGGGTTTTGACATCCAAAAACTAGACTCCGAGATCAGAAGGTTGGAGACAGAGGAGATCAACTCAAGATGGGCTAGTTATGATGCCTTAGAAAGAGAAAGGCTGGAGATAATGATTAGATTTATAGCCAAATACTTGGAAGATCTCTGATAGAAATAAGGGCCTGGACCAGGGACAACATCTTGGCAATAACCACCAAGATTTGTTCGTCTGAAGCATACTCCAAGGGTTTAGTGATTGAGGCATTAAATGAAGCTGGGGTTGGGAACCGAAAAGAACTGACAAAATTTACTAAAGCCTCCTTACAGCCAAAATGCTAAAACAGTCTGAAAAGCCTCTATCCTCAAAATCACTACCTCCACAACCCACTAAAACAACCCCTTTACCCTCTAAACCAACCATCCAACCACAAAACCAAATCCTTTACCCCAAAACCCACTGCCAGTGATGTACCTAGCCAAAAGAAAAGAAAGGTACTGAGGGCTGATGAAGAAGAAGAGGAGGATGAAGACAGACTGCCACTCTCTGCAGTTATCACTTTGCCTAAGGCTAATCCAATGTCCATCACTCCTGCTTCTCAAATGCATGATGTGTGATGATAAAGATTGAAGAGGAACAGATGCAAAGACATGATGAGGAAATGCTGAAAAGCATTGACAAAGCATATGCCCATCCTCTTCAATGATTAGCATGAAGAAAGAAGTTTTAAGATTGTACACCCTTGCTAATACCTTTCAATACCAAAGGGAAAAAGTAAGGATATGGCCTGATCCTAGGGTGGCACACCGGATTGTCAAGAAAGAAATTCCTTCAAAATACAAGGGCCAAGTGAAGAGGGTTGTCGACGAAGACATCACTGTGGTTCTTGTAGTGTCCCCTGGGAAATTGTAGAAGAGTTCAAGAAAGCCTATGAAGCCAAACAACCACCCCAAAAGATGTTGGAGAATAAAATCATAAAGAAGGGATTGGTTTACAAAAGACTTGAAAACTTCAAACAAGAAGAGCTCAACCTGCTCTTAGAAGGGACTCATCCAGATGAGTTTGCTTACAGACAAATAACCACGGTTGAGCTCAAGAATGGAAAACAGGCCAAGTACATATCTGAAGTGTATGGCCGAGAAGGATTGTTTGATGGTGTGCCCGAGGTGCTGACAATGGATGAGCAATCATGTTTCTAAGGGCTTACACCAGGGAATCATATAGGCTGATACACGGGAAGTAGATCTCATGGTTGGGGTAACAGCTCAGTGTCCAAGTCCCCAATACAGAGCTCCCAACCATATCATGCAAAACAGATCATCAGAGACTTCTTCCCAGGCCGGTGCTGAAAAAGGGTCACTTCTCATCTGATCAAGAGGATAAAAAGACCAATCTATCTGCCAAAATAAGTGGGACTCGTCAATAACTTAGAGGTTTTGGCTGCATTGGTTCAGGGGGAGTTTGTTGGACCAAAAGAACCAATGAGCCTGATCAGAGAAACCTCTAAGTCCCACAGGACATCACAACAGCTGAAGAAGACCTGATCAGTTCTACAAAGTCTGAAGAATACAACTGCTGAAGTATTTCTGAAGTACTGAAGACAAAGACTGAGACAACAGCTGAAGATCTAAAGTCTGAAGACTTCAACAAGTACTGAAGACAAAGACTGAAGATCAACAGCTGAAAGACAAAGTCTGATGTTCAAGTACTGAAGACATCAGCTGATGTTAACAGCTGATGACAACAGCTGAAGAGGGCTTCTTCAGTTGTTGTGATGGTTTTTCTTCATCAGTAGTTTTCTTTTCCTTTCAGTAGTTTGTTTACTTTTCAGTAGTTTTATTTCCTTTTCAGTACTTGTAAACAACTGAAGAGGTTGTTCTTCAGTTGTTGTAGTATCAGTAGTTTTATGTTTTTCAGTAGTTGTAAATAAGATGTTTAACACTTAGGAACATTTGTAAGAAGATGTCAGTTGTTGACATCTTCAGTAGTTGTTAAACATCAGTAGTTATAAAACGGTTACATGTCACTTTCAAGTGACATCAGCCTACGTCACTCTTTCCTTTATAAGGAAGGATGACTCACCTGTAATCGTGCCTTTGAGGCCGACAATCTTAATGCAATATTCCTTTTGTCGGATATTTCTCTCTCTATAACAAAATTCTTTTATCGCTTTATATCGAATGTTCTTGCTTGAATTTGTCTAATTCTGAGCTATTCCGCTGCTATATCTGTTCAATCGATTAAACCAAGGGCTGAGATCCTAACATCCACCAATCTCTTGGATGAATTTGTCCGCGGATCGGTAGGAAGTTGAGCACTTTTTGTCAAATGGTCCGCTTTCACCAATGGCATGTACCCTCATGCGGTACGTAGTAGCAGTTCGTTATAAAGTCCATGGTGATATGTTCCTACTTCCACCCGGTATAATCCAAGGGTTGGAATTTCCATACGCCTCTGATGCTCAACCTTTCATGTAAACAAGTAAAGGCACTTACTCACATACTCCGCAACATCACGAATTACCCGTGCCACCAATAATCTTTCTTCATGTCTTGGTACATCTTCGTAGCTTTGGGATGACATAGAGTATCGAGTCTTATGAGCTTCATCCATAAAATCTTACACGTAGATCCCCAAAACGAGGAATCCACATCTGCCCGAAACCGGGTCCTAACACCGAGTGTTTTTTAACCCAGAGCCGCAACCAGGCCTCTCATTCTTTCAGAGTTAAGATGATCCTCTTTCAATACCTCATATTAAAACTGTTTGACCTTATTCATCACAGGAGAGTCATGACTAGCGGTAAGACTTTACCCCAATCGGCTCGGTTCTTTCTTTCGACTAAGGGCATCCGCCAACCACGTTGGCTTTTTTTCGGATGGTAATGGATCTCGTAATCAAACCCTTTAGAGCTCCAACAATCTCATTTGCATCAGTTTAAATCTTTTGCTCGAAGAAATACTTCAAGCTTTTGTGGTCGGTGATATGGTGCACTTCGTCCCTACAGGTAGTGCCTCCATATCTTTAACGCAAAGACCACGAATGCAAGCTCCAAGTCATGAGTAGGATAATTGACCTCATGAACTTTTAACTGTCGAGATGCATAGGCTATAACCTTTCCTCTCTGCATCAACACACATCCCAACCCCGAGTAGGAAGCATCAGAATAAACCACCAGATCCTTGTTTCCATTAGTTAACGACAAGACATGAGCTTGAGTCAACCTTGCCTTTAACTCCTCAAATGCCTTCTCTTGAGCTTGACCCCATAAAAACTTTGCATCCTTAAGGGTCAACTTGGTTAGTGGAGAAGCGATCTTAGAGAAGTCTTGAATAAACCTTCTGTAATAGCCCGCCAAACCCAACAAACTACGAATCTCGGATGGCGTCTTTGGAGACTTCCATTACATCACCGCTTCCACCTTTGTCGGGTCCACCATAATCCCCTCAGGATTCACTACGTGACATAAGAACTGAACCTCGCACAACCAAAATACGCACTTGGACAACTTAGCATACAACTTCTCCCTTCTCAAGGTCTCCAACACCTCTCGAATGTGACCGGCATACTCATTCTCGCTCTTCGAATAAATCATTAATGCATGCATTCTTTCATTATGTTCCACTTTTCATTACCTTCCACTTTACATTACATAATAATTTTCATTTCATTCATTAACATTCAACGTAAACCACGGGAAAATAACCATACATAATAAGGAACATAAACATGAACATCCAAACATCACCATACAAGGCACCATCATACATACATAACATACATCATCATACATACATCATGCATAAGCATCAATCATACATCATAATACATCGCCAATCACACCATTTTTACTTCAAAAAGTCAACTTACATAGCCCCCGAGAACCTCCCAAGTCAAAGCCTACATTACACTTTTTCCCCAAAAATCAAAAAATATTCTGTTTTAGGCGCATGGGCACTTTGCAGACGCATGAGGAGCACTTAGGCGCATGGGCAACTTTCAGGCGCATTAGTACTATTGGTGCGCATGGGCAACATTTAGTCTATATTGGGCAATTCTAGGCGCATGAGCACTATGTAGGAGCATGAGTGCTTAGGCACATGAGCTATCTAGGCGGATGAACACTTAGTCAGTTTTAGCCTATTTCTAGGCGCATAAGTACTATTCGGGCGCATGAGGTTCTGGGCGCATGGGACACTTAGGCAGTTATTTCAGTTGGGCGCATGGGCTACTGTTTTGGCACATGACCATTCTAAATCATACTTAAACCTCATAATCTAGTCGCCAAACATCACCTATCATGTTCTAAGCTTAAATCATAAATTCTAAGCCTTAGAAAAACAACCATAACATCATTCAAACATATACATAGCCTAAAATCAAACCCCTACCAAAAACATATGCATACACATATACGGGTATAAACCCAACTTTTATAAAAACATACATACATGCATTTTCAGCCCGAAAGCAGTTAAAACAGGTAAAAAGGGGGTTCTAGAACTCACGTTTGCAGCCTTTGGTTATGACTTCTTTAAAAACCTGTTTGCAACAGAGTTCAACCACCTAGAAACTCACTAAAACACATACCCGAACACATACAACATACATAAGCATACAACCAAGGATAAAACCAGTTAAGAACACCGTAAACACACGAATTCTTACCTTAAATTTGAACTTCTGCAATTGTTCTTCAAAATAACTAAGAGTTTCTGCTATCTTTCCTTCTCTCTGTAAAAATATCCAAAGATTTGTGTGTAGAGAGAGTGATGGGCGGCCATGCCACCTTTATCACCAACTTTGAAAGTTTTAGTCCTTTTTGACACATTAGGTCCCTCTACTTGGGCTTTATATCTTTTCTTTATTATACTTCACTTAATTCATTCGTTTGAGTATTCTAAAAATATTTGGGTGTTACTCTAGAAAAGTTAAATATGTTATAAACATCCTTTTACAGGATGAAGAGTCTAAAACTGCATTTGCTGCATTTATGGGAAGTTTTCAAGCATATCAAGGTAGCCATTTAACATAAGTTGACTTGATTTTACATGATTTATTTGAGATGGATCGAGATGATGTTAAAGAAATGGATCTCAACTTGCAAATGGTGATGATAGCTTATAGAACCAAAAAGCATGCATATGCAAACACAAACTATAAGCCAAGTGCAAACAAAACAGTTGGCTTCGATAAGTCAAAGTCAAGGTGTTTTAACTGTAACAACAATGGTCACTTTTCTAGAGAATGCAAACCTCCAAGAACACAAGGACGAAATGACCTAAGTAGTTTTAACAGTCAAAGGTATCATCAACAGGCTCAAAAGACATTTCAAAAGCCATATCAGAGTCTATGACGAAACTATAATTTCGCTATTTGTTTCGCTAGATGAAATTGGAATTTCGCTCATCATTCTCATCCTATGCGATGTCTTTTCAATCTAAGTTTCATCTGACGAAATTGCACGTTTGCCCAGCGAAACTGTAGATTCATCTGGCAAAACTATAGTTTCGCTTGTTGCAAAACTATATGCTATTTTCAAGTTTGGGCTTATGCGGTTTTTTATGTTGTTTGTCCTTGGCACAAGCCAAACATTTTTCGTTTACAGAGAAATCTTTTGGAGGAGTCCTCTAACAAGATTGTTTTTGACTAATTTATTTATTATTTTAAAATTAAAGTGGCCTAATCGGCGATGCCATAACAAAGACTCAAAGGTTGAAGCTTTTGAAAGAAGACAGGTTGCAGTAGACTTTGACTCCCTTGAGTTCATATCAAGAAGATATGTATCATGTTTTCTTGGAGCACGCATAAGAATCAAGTCATCTGGAATATCAATCTCCGATTTTAAAAATAGACATTCATCGGATTTAAACAAGACTGGAATGTCTTTATCGTAGATTTGAGAGACACTCAAGAGATTAAACGCAAGCTCTGGGACATAGTTGACTTTCTCCAAATTTAAAGAACCATTGGAAACTTCTCCTTGACCAATCATCTTTCCACCCTTTTTGTCACCAGCAAAAGCAACATATCCTCCATTTATAATCTGATAATTGGTGAACAAGTCTTTCAACCCCGTCATATTTCTGGAGCATCCACTATCTACATGCCACACGTTGTTTACAGTCTTAGTGGATGACTCCTGAAATTAAATAAAGAACAGATTAACCAGGTAAAATAGGAACCCAAGTTTGAACAACTTTATCTTTAGAAGATGCGGATTTTTTGCAAAAGAAATTATTAACCAATTTTGTTAATTTATTTCTAAAATAGCTCCTATTTATATGAACATGAAGCAATGTAGGACAATTCTTGACAAGATGATCCTCTTGACCACACATGAAATAGTATGTTTTGTGTTTAGGTCCGTGATGTGATGAGATGGGAATATGATCAATGTGAATTTCCTCATCACATTCAGATACACTAGAATTAGTGTCACAAAATGTCTCATACATTCCACGAGGTCGAAGTTTATGTGAAAAAGAATTATTATTTACAAAAATAGATGAATGATCATCTGAAGTACCAGTAGAACTAGTTCCACTAGTGCTAGCTTCAGACCAAGTTGTAATTATTTTATTTGATAAAGAAATATCTAATGGAGTAAAAGATGGAATTGGATGAGAAAAGAATTTATCAAAACAATTAGTTTTAAGTTTCTCGTTAGGCTTTGTAGAAAGATCAGTTGCACCATTATCATTACCAGAACAAAAGACATCACCATAGTGTATTGAATTTAAAGATGAAATAGAAACATCATGAGAACATGATGCGATAGTGTCAGTTACAGGTGAACTAGAAACAAAGATAGAATTTAGACTATACTTATTATCTAAAACAGACTGGTGAATATCTGGTGTACTAATACTAGTGCATCCAAGGCCACTAGTTGGTCCATAGTCGTAGTCTTCATGAACGTGCTAAGAATTAACACCCTCTAAACCTGCAGACATATTGTCGGTATCTATTTTGATTAAATCATTACAAGGATGAGGAACAGGCATAGGAGAATAACAGTATGTACAAGGCGGAGGATAAACCTTTACATTTTCATATCCCATCCTCTTTTAATCCTAGCTCCCTATTGAGATTTACATAAATCATCGAGTTTCATTCCTGATATGGTCCATTTCTCTAACTTTGACTAAAGTTTTCTTGTTTCAAATTCAGCAAGGGCAACTCTTTCAGTCAAAATGTTAATCTCCATATTTCTTTCCAAAACAATTCGTTTTAAATGATCATTTTCTTTCAAAGGCTCATTTAATTTAACAAAATATTTTGATTCATTGATTTTATGTTCCTCATTAATTCACTTTAAATCTTTTTCATTATCAATTAATAACTGATTAGCTTTGTAGATCCCCAATAATCTTATTTTACAAGCAGATGAACACATATCCTGAATTACCTCATATGGAAGTCCCATCACCACCTTTTTGGCTGCTAAGGCTGTTGGACCAAAAGAACCAATGAGCCAAGATCAGAAAACTTCCAAGACCCACATGATATCACAACAACTGCTGAAGGCTTCATCAGCAGTTCGACAAGTGCTGAAGACTTCAACAACTGAAGATCAAGTACTAAAGCTCAACAGCTGAACAACAAAAGTGCTGAAGTACAACAGCTGAAGAACACAAGTGCTGAAGCTGAAGACCAAAGTACTGAAGGTTAACAGCTGAATAATACAAGTGCTGAAGCTGAAGACCAAAGTACTGAAGTACAACAGCTGAAGAGTTCACAAGTGCTGAAGATCAACAACTGATGTACAAAGTCTGAAGACAAAGACTGAAGACATCAGCTGATGACATCTACTGAAGTCATCAGCTGATGAAACGTCTGAAGTTCAAGTCTGAAGACCAAGTACTGAAGTTTCAGTAGTTTGTCACAACAGCTGAAGAAAACTTCATTAGTCGTGATATCAGTAGTTTTATGTTTTTACTTTCAGTAGTTTTGTAAAACGACTGGAGAGCTTGTTCTTCAATCGTTGTAGTTTCAGTAGTTTCTTATCAGTAGTTTTGTAATAAGTAAACACTTAGCTTCTTGTAAGAAGATGTCAGCTGTTAGACATCTTCAGTAGTTTTAGTGTTTCAGTAGTTTGTTAATAACGATTAGATGTCACTATCAAGTGACATCAGCCTACGTCATCTTTCCTTATATAGGGAAGAATGACCTAAATTGTAATTTTGCAAATTCCATGCCGAAGCGTGTGATTGAATGAAATATTCCTTTTGCAGAAACTTTCTCTCTCTATAACTAATTCTGTTCATTGCTATATCTTTGGTATTTGTGCTCGAATTGTGCTAGTTGGTACTCTATTCCGCTGCTGAAATCATTCGAATCGATCAAATTAGATGCTGAGATCCTATCAAATGGTATCAGAGCCGGTTAATCATTGATCGATCTAACAATTGATCATTGAAACTGCTCATTTGCTCTAAGTTTGATCGAACTAGCAAATTCGCACGAATCTGTTATAGAGATTGAAGTTCTGTCACTTTTGGCTATTTTATTGAGGTTCGTAGTGGTTTTGAGCTATATTGTTTTGCTTATCTTGAATTTGTCTGAATTTTCGAAAATGACTACACCTTCTAATGATCCACACAATACTGGTTCCTCAACCAAGCCTCCGATGCTGGTTAGGAATGAGTATAACGTTTGCAACGAAGAATGCTCCATCACCTGTCTGTCAATAGTTCAGGTTGTTGGACATCCGTGGTACATGGACCACATAAGCCAATGGTGAATCATCCGGAAACAAACCAGTTGATTCCGAAGAAGAAGGAACAATACGCTGATGAGGACAAGAAGTTGTTTGAGATTGATGCTAAAGCCCATGGAATTCTAGCCATGGCACTGCCTAATGAAATCTATTCCGGGCTTATGCATCATGAAACTGCTCATGACCTTTGGAATGCACTGAAAGAACAATTTGGTGGCACTGATGAGGTCTTAGCAAACAACAGGGAAATCCTCGCCCAACAGTATGAGACCTTTGCTCATAGAAAGGGTGAGACTCTGACTTAACAGTTTGAGCGGTTTTCAAGTTTAATCTCTGAGTTGAAAATGGTTAAACATGAATATAGCAAAAGCCAAATGAACCACAGATTCCTCAGATCACTGCCTGAGAGATGGGACACATATACAATTGTCCTACGCTCCAGTGCAAATCTGGATAATCTATCTTCACCCAACTTCATGGGAAACTGCTTACATTCGAAAGAGAGATAGAGCAGAAAAGGAAACTGGCTTCATCCGGTAAGCTCACTGAAGACTTTATACCAGGCAACACTCCCTTGGTTGGTCATGAATCAGAATATGCTTCATCTGAATGCCAGTATGATGAGCATATTGATTTCTCTTCAAACACTTCTCATTCTGCATTTGTGAGTCTTGATAGTCAGTTTACTGGGTGTAATAATGACAATCTATGCTTCATCATGGATGATCTCAAGGGGATTGCTCATGATGACTTAGAAGAGATGGATATTTGAGCCAAATGGCCTTGATAAATATCAGATCTCAAAAGTTCTACAAAAGAACTGGAAGAAAGTTCCCAGGACTCTGGCAAAACCAAAGTTGGTTTTGACAAGAGTAAGTTGAGGTGTCACAAATGCCAAAGGCTTGGACACTTTGCTAGAGAATGTAGATCATGTGGATCTAATTCTTCTGCACCCTTTGTGACTTTCCCTGGTAATACTTAACAACACAGAGGGCAACATCCTGTCAATTCTAGTCATCATTCTCAACCATAATCTCCTGCATATTTTGTTCCTCAGGGTACAATGCCATATCCTTACCCTTGTTATTACATGCCACAAACCAGTCAGGTTCAAGCACCCATTGCTCAACAACCACATGCTCTTCCTGAGCCTCAACCATCTCAATCTCATCAACCTCCTCAACCTCAACAACACAGCTTCTTCACCCCTGGAGTTGTTGACTGGAGCAGTTTACCAGATGACATGTCTGGTCATGAACAACTGCTCACAGGTGCTGGAAACATGGTGGTGACAGTCCTTTTGGGAATCTGGCACTTATGGCTCTGGAGTCTGCAGATGGATCATCCACACATGCCTCTTCATCACCGGTATCACAGGTATCCTCTGAGGCTAAGGCCAAATTATGTTCTGAAACATGCATAGCAGCATTTGCCTCTATTAGAGAAGCAATGTAGCTTTAATTAATAAGAACATAGAGCTAGAAAAGATCATTTTCACAAGAAAAGCTGAGTTTGAGTCTATGCTTAAAGAGAAAAATGATGAGATTTATAAACTTAAATGCCAAATCACTGATGATAAGGCTAGGGAAGAGGTACTTTTAGAAAAGTACAAAGACCTCAAAGAAACCCTTGCAATCACCCAGGTAGAGTGTGATTGATGGGTACAATCATGCAAAGGTTTTGAAACGCTTCTTAGTAAGCAATCAGCTTCCAATGTGAAGTTTGGCATTGGTTATAATCACACTGCTCCTCCTACAGATTTTGCTTCAAGAGCAGAAGTGAAATCTAATGGAGAAAGCAATAACCAATCCACCTCATCATGTGATTCACTTTCTGATAGAGCACCATCAGAAGTTGAAGTTAGTATTATTCCCTCATTGAACCTATCAGCTGATCTTGATGGTTCAAATACTGACACTCACATGATCAAAGAGTTGATCAACTCAGGAGTTATTTCTCGAAGTCCTGAAAGGACTGGAGAGCAAGATTTAACACCTGAAGTTCAAACTCAAATACTGTCAGCACTGAAGAGAAGAAAACTGTCAGTAGAAAGGGTTTGAAGACTACTAAAGAGGAAGTCAAGAAAGCAAACAGTGCTTCCAAAGTGCTGAAGAACAAGTCTTTAGTAGTTTCATTCTCTTTAGTTGATGATCAACATAAGATGAAGAAGAAACCATGTGAAATATGTGGTTTGTTCAATCATCTTACAGATGATTGTTGGTACAAAAGAGGATCCAAACTCAAACATAAAGAGCAACTAAGGAGCAAATGGTTAAAATGAAAACTGAGTATGAAGCCACATTTGTACCAGCAACATCAAATCCTGTAACCCTTAAGTCCAAAAAGAATCCAAAAAGGAAGGGTTTAAACAGGTAACAGCTGAGATTGCTCAAAAGAAGAAGGTGCAACATAGGAACTTATCAAACTCCATGCCAATGTGTTGAGAGCTGAAAGCTTTATCACAAAATCAGATTCAGCTGGTTATGATGGTTCAACATCTATTGGGAAGAGTTAACCAATTAGATGTTCCTATGTTGAAACCATAGAAAAGGAGGTCCAAGCCAAAGGATTCCTTTTCTTCACCATCTTCTTCCTCTCAGGTTGTTGTTTCCAACAAACCTGTTAGTTTACCATCTGTTGATGAGAACAGGCACAAAACCAAAAAGGTTTGGGTCTCAAAATCTAACTAATTTGTTGTGTTTTGCAGGGTTCTTCAACATACCACCAAGGCATCTGGTATGTAGACAGTGGAGGATCCATGCATATGACAGGAAACAGATCACTTCTTAATGACTACTCTCAAGGAAGGAAGGGCTTTGTGTCATTTGGCAATGATGCAAAGGGTTACATCATCGGCAAAGGCTTTGTTTCCAATGGGGAATAAAGTTTGATGAGTTAACCATGTGGAAAATCTCAAATACAACCTCTTGAGTGTCAGTCAAATGTGTGACAAAGGCCATGTTGCTCTCTTCACACAGTCAGAACTGTCGGATTCTGTCATCCAAAGTTCTAAATTTGATTGATAAGGTGTTGGATGAATACACTCTCCTGAAGGCCAACAGGACATGAAGAGTGTATGCCTTAGATCTTTCCAAGAAAATAGATCTCAAGGCCATCCTTGCTATTTTCCAAGGCTTCCCCTCAAGAATCTACTCTATGGCATAGAAGGCTGGGTCATGTAAATCTCAAAAACATAAATCAGCTGATAAACCATAGTTTAGTAAGGGGACTGCCTATGAAGGAGTACAAATGTGAAGATAACTGCACTACTTGTTTAAAAGGAAAGTAGCACAAAGCTTCATTTCCCTCCATAGAAGAACCTAAGTCCACTACCTGCTTACAGCTTCTTCACATGGATCTCTTTGGTCCTGTGAGAGTGATGAGTATGGCTAAGAAGAAATACTGTCTGGTAATTGTGGATGATTACTCCAGATTTGTATGGACTTTCTTCTTGCATTCAAAGGATGAGGCAGCTTAGAAGATTATCAACTTTGTGCTGTATGTTGAGAAGCAGTATTCCTCTCAATCAAGTGTATTAGAAGTGATAATGGAACAGAATTCAGAAACAATACACTTGATGAGTTCTACCTCTCAAAGGGAATCAAGAGGCAGTTTAGCATTCCAAGAACACCTCAACAAAATGGAGTAGTGGAGAGAAAGAACAGGACCCTTATTGAAGCTGCAAGGTCCATGTTGGCTGATTCTGGACTGCCAATGACTTTTTGGGCCGAAGCTATCAATACAGCTTGCTATGTACAGAATAGAGTTCTAGTAAATCAGAGGTTGATGAAGACTCCATATGAAGCTCTTCATCATTTGGCCTCTCTAATTTCATTTTTCAGAGCTTTTGGGTGTCCTTGTTTCATTCTCAACACACGGGATCAACTCCAAAATTTGATCCTAAGGTGGATGCAGGGTACTTTGTTGGTTATTCATCAACTTGCAAAGCATACAGAGTCTTCAACTGTAGAACAAAGATGGTTGAAGAGACTCTACATGTTAAGTTTAATGAATCTCCAAAGGACAAGATTCCACAAAGCCCTATGGAGCTATTTGATTTGGACATATGCAATATGTTCCTTATCAAACTTCTGTTGTTGCTCCTGTCAACAGTTCACCACCTGGTGGTACTGCTGGTGCTGATGATGATGATGATAGCAGTACTCACCTCTTCAGGTTTAGTGACCAACTGCCTGTGTCCTCTAAACTTGATGCTCCTGTAGCTTCAGTAGCTTCATCAACAACAAGTGCTGATGAGATTTCTGCATCTTCAACTTCATTTGAGTTGCCACCATCTACATGGTTTCAAGAGTCTATATCAACATCTGCTGCTGCTGAAGGTTCTACAAACACTTGCACTGATCTCATTGTTTATCCAGAGCTGAAGAATCACCCCATGTCTCAAATCATTGGTGATATCAATGCTGGAGTTTCAACCAGAAGTCAATTGTCCAATTTCTGATTCTATGCTCTCTTCATTAGTCAGCTAGAGCCAAAGAATTATCATGTTGCACTTAGAGACAATGGCTGGGTTGAAGCAATGCAGCTTGAGCTTCTGCAGTTCAAAAAGCAGCAAGTGTGGGAGCTTGTTCCTCTTCCCCAGGTAAGTGTGCAATAGGCACTAAATGGGTGTTTAGGAATAAGACAGATGAAAATGGGCTTATGTTAAGAACAAGGCCAGACTGGTTGTTCAGGGGTTTTCACAAGAAGAGGTATTGATTATGATGAAACCTTTGCCCCTGTAGCCAGACTGGAGGCAATTAGATTGTTCTTAGCCTATGCTGCACTCCTCAATCTTAAAGTTTTTCAAATGGATGTTAAAAGTGCATTTTTATATGGTAAAATAAAAGAAGAAGTTTATGTGTGTCAACCACCAGGTTTTGAGGATAATAAACACCCAGAATGGGTATACAAGCTTGATAAGGCTCTTTATGGGTTGAAACAAGCTCCTAGAGCCTGGTATGAGACATTATCTAACTTTCTTCTGCAAAATAATTTCACTAGAGGCTCCATAGATAAAACTTTATTTATTAAGACGGTGGATCAGCATAAGCTACTTGTTCAAATTTATGTTGATGATATTATATTTGCATCCTCTGATCCCCAGTTGTGTGATGATTTTACAAAATTAATGCAAAGGAAGTTTGAAATGAGTGCAATGGGAGAATTACAGTTCTTTCTAGGCTTGCAAATCAAACAAAAAGCTGATGGAATTTTCATTCATCAGTCTATATATACAAAAATCTTTTAAATAAGTTTGATTTACAAAACTGTAAGCCCTGTTCTACTCCCATGTGCAACACCACACAATTGGATGTTGATCAGAAAGGTAAAGATGTTGATGAAATGCTTTACAGATGTATGATTGGGTCCTTGATGTATTTAACAGCTTCTAGACCAGATATTATGTTTGCTACATGTGTTTGTGCTAGATTTCAGGCTGCACCTAAAGAGTCTCATCTGATTGCAGTCAAGAGGATCTTTAGATATTTCAAGGTACACAATCTCTAGGTTTATGGTATTCCACTGGGCACTCTTGCAAATTAGTTGCTTTCTCTGATAGTGACTATGCAGGGTGTAAGTTGACCAGGAAATCAACTTCTGGTGGATATCAATTCCTAGGCAACTGTTTGATTTCTTGGCAGAGTAAGAAACAAACATCTGTTGCTACATCCACTGCTGAAGTCGAGTACATTGCTGCTGCAAGTTGTACATCCCAAGTACTCTGGCTTCAGAATCAACTTTTGGACTATGGCATTACAGAGACTAAGACTCCGTTATTAATGGATAGTGCTTCAGCTCTTTGCATTGTCAAAAATCCAGTCCAGCATTCTAGGACCAACATATAAAAATTAGACATCATTTTATAAGAGATTGTTTTGAAAAGGGTCTAATTAATCCTGTGTTTGTGCCTAGTGCTGATGAGCTTGCAGACATTTTTACTAAGCCTTTGGATAGTTCAACTTTCCACAACCTGGTGTTAAGGCTTGGTATGCTGCCTAGAATAAGTGACAACTACTGATGATCTCAGTAATAAGTACTGATGATCATTGGTAACCATGTCACATATAAGTACTGATGAGTTCTTTTACCCTCTTTAGTTTTTATAACTACTGAAGGCTAAATGCCTCACAAGTACTGAAGTACTTTATCTGTTCTAAAAACTAATGTAGTTACAACTACGGATGTAGTTACAACTACTGAAATCATTAAAAACAGATAAGTACTGCCGTCCTATGAAACCCCTGAAAGCAATGAAAAGTCTGATGAGTAAGTGTTGAGGACAGTATGAAACAGCTGAAAAGCTAATATTGACGAAAACAGCTGATGAGTAATTTCTCTTCAGTTGTTTCTACAACTGTTGTTTCTAAACAACTGAAGCAAGACCACAGTCTTCAGTAGTTTCACAACTACTGATACTAATACCAAGTCTTCGTTGTTTACAACAACTGATGCAAAACCACTGTCTTCAGTAGTTTTACAACTACTGATGCCAAACACCAAGTCCTTAGTTGTTTACATTATATGAAGTCAAAACCACCACCTTCAGTAGTTTCATAACTACTTATGGTTACCACCAAGACTTCAGCTGTTTCAACGTCTGATGGTCAAAACCAAGTCTTCAGCTGTTTTATAACAACTGATGACAACACCACCACTGTCAGTCGTTTTAAACCTTTGAAGGTTAATACCACGTCATAAGTAGTTTCAAACAGCTGATGACCACACCAAAACCTTCAGTAGTTTTCTCTCAGCCTTTTCCTCTCCCTACCCTATAAATATTTGTCTTTTTCTCTAACGGTCCATTAGCCCTTCTCTGACCTTCTTACTTTCAAAAATGGCAACCATGAGTCTAAAACCCCGACATAACTGCATCGCCTACCTCACGAAATCGGCCTTCTAGACAAAGTTTGATCACGCCATAGACCTAATGGCTGATTCTCAATATATACAGCTCTGCTCTTAAACCACCATCTACCCAAGTCACTCAGTCAGTTTTGGTCCAATGCCTACGTTCACACTGATGTGCCTACCGGCCAAATCTCTGTTAGGTCATTGGTTAACCAAAAACAGTGGAGATTACACCTGAAAGCATTCGTAGAGTGCTAAACTTACAAGATGCTGCTTGTGTGACTGAGTACCCGAAGGGCACAACTGATATGTCCTTCACCAACAATGGGTACGACGAAAATCTTTGAGCTGCTACCATACTGAAGAAAACTTCCCTGATGTGAACGGTTAATATTTCATATGGTAATGTTTGCTTAGCCTCGAAGACATCCTCATGGGATCAAATGTCTTCCCGATGGCAATAGGTATTTATTCGATTCTAGAACACCAACCTTTAAATTTTTCACAAATTGTGTTTCTAGAAATCAAAGATCTGGCACAGAAACCTGTGGGAAAAAGATGGTATTATCCTAGGTTTCTAATGGCCATAATTTTAATGAATTACAAATTGATGGCCTTGTTGGCCTTGGAGTCCCTGCACCAGCTGTTCTAGCTGAGGTATACTCCAGGCATAACTCCGACCAATCCCTCAAAGAAGCTGCCCGTTTGCTCAAACCCAAGCAAAGGGAACCCACAGCTTCAATTGCCAGATCCAAAGTCCCCACCAAGCCAAAATCCAAACCCAAACAAGCTAATCAGGAGATGAGTCCCCTGATGATGCTCCTGTACCACCCAAACAGGATAAACCTACTGGTTCCAACCCCTCAGTAGTGTTAACGACTCAACCAGCCACAGCCGCATAGGTATCCTCTCAAAAGGATCCTGTTGCAACCATTTCAGGGGAAACTACATTGCTGAGACCTCTCTCACTTGAGGAGGTTATCATTGAAGAGCATCCCTCTCCCCGGATGCAATCTGCTTCTATCCCCTTTCCCCATGCAAATACCCCTCAAAGCCCAACCATTATAATTGCCAATGTGCTGACTCAGCTGCATGCCTCTCCTCTTCCCCTACAACCACCAACAAAGGGTGAACAACAGCAATTGAGGAAGAGGATACACATGCTTCTGACAACCCACAGCACCAGGGTTAATGTTCTATCTCCTGGTGTGGATATGGAGACCAGAACATCTGGTGAGGCTGCCACCTCTTCTGACTCAGCATATGATTAGACTGAGGCTGTTAACATTCCTAAGACCTCACGAGAGGCAATAGCTAATGAAGGACAAAGTCCTGAGGCTGGAAGTCCCCAGTTCTAAGACAAAGGGGCACATGCTACATCTGGTCTACACCCAGTGCATGTACATCCTGCTACAAGCAGGAGGTCAGGTGATTCAGCATCTGCTGATGATGACCTGGGCTTTTTCTACGATGTTCTTGCCCAGAACACAATCCTTGAGGAGGAAGTCAGTAGGCTGCAAAAACTACTTGACCAACTCTCTCAAGGAGAAAGACCATCTGCCACCACATCAACCCAACAGATGGCACCTTCCTCTGAAGGTCCCTTAAACACACAGCCACTACAAAATTCTCAGCCACCTGCCTCTGTTTCTGGCACCATTTCTCAGGACCAATACCCCCCTGAGCAAATGGATGCTATCCCTCAAAATCCCCTATCTCTCATCACACCACAGCTAACCGAATTTGTTATTAAAACTGTTGATGAGAGACTTTCTTCTGTCTTACAACCCCTGGTGGAAGATGTACTGAGCCAACAACTTTCTGCTACTCAATCCCTTGCAACCAATGCACCCAAAAAGGGGGAGAGTTTAGCAGTGAAAGCTAAAAGAAAGAGGATGGAGAAGGAGAGAGAGAAAGAGAAGGATAAAGAGGTGGAAAAAGAGAAGGATTGTGTGTATGAGGCCGAAAAAGAGAAGGAGAATGTGATTGAGAAGGGAGTTGAAATTGAAAAAGTACATGAAAGTCAAAAAGATTTTCATGTCACATACAAGAAAAAGAAGAGTGCTGAGAAAGAGAAGTACTTGAACGAAATGGTTAAAGAGGCTGATGCTGAACACAGCCGATCAATGGACAATATCATTGATCAGCTGTTTAGGCAAGGTTTCGACACTGAAAAGCTAGATTCTGAAATAAGAAGATTAGAGATCGAAGAGATCCAACAAAGATGGGCCAGCTACAGCACTATGGATAGAGAGAGGCTTGAGATCATGATCAGATTTATCAGCAAATACCTTGGGAGATCATTGATCGAAGTAAAATCATGGACCACGGACAGTATCTTGGCCATAACCTCCAAGATCTGTTCATCTGAGGCATATACTAAGGGTTTAGTAGTCGAAGCTTTGAATGAAGCAGGAGCAGGGAGCAGGACTGAGCTAGCCAAACACTCAAAAGCCACACTCACCTCCAAAATGCTAACTCAGCCTGTCAACATTCCCTCTCCAAAACAACCACAACCACAACCCACAAAACCAACTCCTTTACCCTCAAAACAAACAGCCGATGATGCACCTAAGTAGAAGAAGAGAAGGGTGTTGAGGCTTGTGGAAGAAGAGGAAACTGATGATGAAGAAGATAGACTGCCGATCTCAGCTGTTCTGCAGTTGCCTAAGGCCAACACAGATTGCAACAAAGAGATGCAATCAAAGTGAAATTAGAAGAAGAAGAACAACACAGATTGCATGATGAAGAGTTATTGAGGAGAGTAGATAAAGCTTATGCAGCCACTTCTTCCATCATTAATATGAAAAAACAAGCTCAGAGGATTTATACTCTTAGACATACTTTTCAGTATGTGAAAGAAAGAGTAAGAATTTGGCCTGATCCTAGGGTGGCTCACAGAATACAAAAGAAAAACATCCCTCAGAGATACAGTGGTCAAGTCAAAAAGATTGTAGATGAAGTGATCTCCTTGGCCATTGTAGTTTCACCCTAGGAAATCCTGGAAGATTTCAAAAAGGCCTACACCTCAAACATGCCTCCACAAAAGATGCTAGAGAACAGAATGATCAAAAAGGGGCTGGTGTATAAGAGGCTGAATGAGATCAGAAAGGATGAGTTACCACTGCTGTTAGAAGGTCATCATCCTAATGAATTTGCTTACAGACAGATTACAATAGTGGTACTCAAAAATGGAAAACAGGTCAAATTCCTGTCTGAGTACTATGGGCCTGAAGGATTCTTCGATGGTGAGGCAGAGGAGCTCACCATGGAGGAACAAATTGTATTTTTGGAGGCCTACACTAGGGAATCCTACAAGCTCATAGTTGGGAAGTGAGTCTCATGGATGGGGGAACAACTCAGTGTCCAATTCCCCAATACAGAGCTCCCATCCATACATTGCCAACCAAATCATCAGAGACTCATTCCCAGGCCAGTGCGTATATGGGTCATCTTCTCAACTGATCAAGAAGGAAAAAGACCAACCATTCTGCCAACAATAAGTGGGAAAATAAATCAATTAGAGGTTTTGGCTGCATTGGTTCAGGGGGAGTTTGTTGCACCAAAAGAACCAATGAGCCAAGATCAGAAAACCTCTAAGTCCCACGTGATATCACAACATCTGCTGAAGGCTTCATCAGCAGTTCGACAAGTGCAGAAGACTTCAACAGTGAAGATCAAGTACTGAAGCTCAACAGATGAAGAACAAAAGTGCTGAAGTGCAATAGCTGAAGAATACAAGTGCTGAAGCTGGAAACAAAGTACTGAAGGTCAACAGCTGAAGAATACAAGTGCTGAAGCTGAAGACCAAGTACTGAAGTACAACAGCTGAAGAGTTCATAAGTGCTGAAGATCAACAACTGATGTACAAAGTCTGAAGACAAAGACTGAAGACATCAGCTGATGACATCTACTGAAGTCATCAGCTGATGAAACGTCTGAAGTTCAAGTCTGAAGACCAAGTACTGAAGTTTCAGTAGTTTGTCACAACAACTAAAGAATACTTCATCAGTAGTTGTGATATCAGTAGTTTTATGTTTTACTTTCAGTAGTTTTGTAAAACGACTGAAGAGCTTGTTCTTCAGTCGTTGTAGTTTCAGTATTTTCTTATTAGTAGTTTTGTAATAAGTAAACACTTAGCTTCTTGTAAGAAGATGTCAGCTGTTAGACATCTTCAGTAGTTTTAGTGTTTCAGTAGTTTCTTAAATAACGGTTAGATGTCACTATCAAGTGACATCAGCCTACGTCATCTTTCCTTATATAAGGAAGAATGACCTAAATTGTAATTTTGTGAATACCATGCCGAAGCGTGTGATTGAATGAAATATTCCTTTTGCAGAAACTTTCTCTCTCTATAACTAATTCTGTTCATTGTTATATCTTTGGTATTTGTGCTCGAATTGTGCTAGTTGGTACTCTATTCCGCTGCTGAAATCATTCGAATCGATCAAATTAGATGCTGAGATCCTATCAAAGGCCTTTTCACATTGGCACACCGGAGTACTTGACTTACTTTCCTCAACGATGACAGTATCATCATCATAATCCTTTCCTTTCTCAGTGGATGAACTTCCTTCCTGCTTTATACTTTCATATTTACCTGCCCTCATTCTAACATCTTTCTCTTCTTTCTCATTCCCAGGCAACACAACCTCCTCTTTGAATTCCTTGAAAGGGTCAAATCCATCTTTACTATCTTCCTTCCCTTTCCCTGTAACAAAATCAACTACCAAAGCATGATTTATCTCAGTCCTTGTTTCCTCAACCTCTGTACTCCAATCAAAGTTAGAAATCAATGTAGTCTCCTTTTTGTGATTCACATCTTCCTTCTCCCTCTCAATTGTTAACCTTGGAACTCCTGAATTACTGGAATCGGTGACAATTGGTGATGGACATTCAAGTTTGAAATGTCCTAATTTTTTACAGTTGAAACATCTCAGTTTTGACTTATCAAATCCTAGTTTTGAATTAGATGTTTGACCTCCGAAGTTCTTTCGTCCAGTGCGCTCCATAAATCTTCGAGCTCTAAGTGTCAACATTGTCATTTGCCATTGAATGTCAGTTTCTTCAAGATCATCAGGATCCACCTGATACATGTCCTCCATTTTCATTCCGTTCCCTTTCAACTCTCCAGCTACAAGTGCTTCATAGCTTTGAACAAACATTCCAAAAAGATCCATTGTTTCTGATGGAATTGTAGTTTCAACATTCGCCTTAGAGGTAGCTTGATCTCTTCCAACACTACTGTTTCCTCTTGAGAAAGTACTTGTACTAACTCCACCTTGAATTGAATTCTGTATTTGAGGGCTTGCAGCGGATGACAGTAAAGTAACATTTTCAGTAAAACCAGATGTGGGCATCATAGTCTGGTTAAATTCCCATCTCTTCATGTCCAACTCAAAGTATTTAAGCTTATTGATAATATCCATCAACTTGTAGTCTGTGAACCATCTTTCTTGCTTTAGCATCCTCACCTGAAGACTCCACTAAGGTGGGAGAGAGTCTAGTAGCATGTTCACTTGTTCACTGTTGGAGAGCTTTTCATCGTATTTAATCAAGGTGCTTGAAGCTATCAAAAAGTGATTTGTGAGATCTATCAAACTCTCGTTCTTGTATCCAACAAAGGAATTGAATTCCTTCTCAGCTTGAATGCTCTTATCCTTTACCAGATCATCGTTACCATCATAGAACTCACATAGGGCATCGTAAAGAGATTTAGCATTTTTATGCTTTGCAAAACAATTGTTAATATTTGGTGCCAGACATAGAGTTAAAGCACCAAAAGCCTTTTGGTCATGATCGATCAACTTCAGATCCTTTTTAGTGAAAGAAGATGGGTCCTTATTTTGAGAGACAACATCACCAATAGTGAGTTGGTATGTGAGGACCAGAAATAATCGATTCCCATTAGTTGTGATCAGTGTAGAAGAAGAAAGCTTTGAGACATCTCTTCCAATCTTCAAAATTGTCTCCGTTAATGAGTCTCGGTGGCCTATTGGGAGCAACACTTTCAAGATTGGCAGAGTGAGTGATGTAACCTTTGACATTGTCATTTCATTGGGATTGGTGTAGTTTCGGCAAGAGAAGAGACAATTTCGCTGAAAATTCAGTAGTTTCGCAGAAAGTAGGTAAATTTGCTGACAATTTTGCAGAAGGCTAATTTCGCTAACAATTTCGTCAGCAGTTTCACTAGCCGAATGTCATAACAGGCTTAGTTTCACCGATAAGTTTGCACGAAACAAGCTTGAATTTTCATTCAAAATCACTTTCGGCGACAATTTCGCTTGTTAAACCTTCACAAGCATTAGTGAACTTTCGCTCAAAGAGACTAGTTTCACAGAATAACTAGAAAACGATTTCAATAGTGATAACACCCATAGTTTTGTAGAAAGATGATCGTAGTTTCGCAGAGAGAACCCTAGTTTCGCTGGTTTAACCTTAAACCCTTTTTCAACCCAAAATCAATCTGAAATCATTAAAAACTCAATGAATTTGAGATCTGATGATTAGAAGAGCTTCCATAACCAAAAACTAGCAAAACTCAATCAATTTCCATATCAAAAACACACTATATTGAACTGAAAATTAATGGAAACTTGATATTGATCTAAAACAACCAAAAACTCAACAAATCATGAGCACTAAGGCTCTGATACCATATTGTTGGTCCATTTGATCGTATAATAATGCAAATGAGATGAAAAATCATTCAATATCCAACACACAAACTAAACAACATGAGGAAAGAAGATTGAACACTATAAGAACTCATTCAAAATAAGAAAATTAACATCATAACAATCAATAACATCAAGCACAATGATATTTCTATGTAATAACTATTTTCAAATGGTAACTTGCAACAAAGATAATCGATTAGGGTTTTTCAAGCTTCCAATTATGAAAAAGATCAAATATATATATTGCAGTCTTAGTTTCGCAGACAGTTTCACTGCCAGCGAAAATGTACTGCCAAAACTATAGTTTCACAGAGCGAACTAATCATCTGACTATGAGCGAAACTATAGTTTCGCTAGACTGCAAAACTACATAAATCTAAATACATACAAAAGGAAACTAACAAAAGACCTATTACAAGCAAAAGTAAACAATCTAAACTAAGGTGAGTCCAACCTATACATGATCTACAATATTCTCACATGATGCAAAAAGATGCCAAAGTGGACATATTCAATGATGAATATATCATTGTTCAAAACATGAGATCTGGTTAAAAGTATATGTCAGGTTAATAAATTGAGTAAAAGTGCTTGCTTGCATACCTTGATGAGGGTCGAACTCTCTATGTCTAAGTGTGGGTTACATAATGTCATATCAAATCAAACCTTAATCAATCGAAGAATTGAAAAAGTAATTGTGCTCATACTTCTACCACAACAATCATTGTCTGTCCTTAGATCTAGTCTCTCCTTTGTTGCGGTAATGCTGACCTGGAACACACTATATTAGGATTTAATCGCTATTCATGACTATCCACAATTTGTTTATTTTAATGTGCTAATTATTATTTGATATGATCTCACTACAGGCATGTGATTCAATTGTATATAGTAGATTTTTATTCTGCTTTTTTTATAATTTTTGTTTGATTTTATGTGTGCAGGCATGTTGATAATGATTGGTTTTTCTTAAATTTTCATCTTATATAAACTTCTAAGTTTGTGAACTTAAAAATTCAGGGGGAGTAAAGATTGAAAAAGAGAAAATCAATGTAAATGATTGATGAAAAGGATGAAGTTAAAATATTCAAGCATGTGTTTTTAAAATGAACCTAAAAAGATTTCAAATTATTTTGAAATATGGAAAAGCTTCATGTAATTTTAAAATAAAAGACTTCATATTGTTGAATTGTAAAAATTATTAAGACTAAAATGACAGGAAATTAATTTAAAATTCAAGGGAAAAATATAAGTGAGAAATAATTTTTTTTAAAAAGGTTAAAAAGTCAAAGTTTTAGTCAAAATTCAATGTTTGACTAGAGATTGGAATTTTTCTTGAAGAATAGTGAGAATGGTTAAAATTAGGGTTGGAATGATTTTTGTGAAAAATTTCAAATGTTAGATTTTGAAATGGTCTTGTACGCCTGAACAGTGGTAAAAGGTCTAATTTAGCTGTATGATGAATTTCAGTAATTTGTACAAGTGTGGGGCGTTTTGTTAAACCTCATGCGCCTAAACAGTTATCATAAGTCTGAAATTGTGTTTAAATATTGGGCTTTTTTACAAAACTCATGCGCCTATATAGTACCAGACTTTCCATGTTGAAAATAAACCTAGGTGTAAACTTTTGAAAGCTGATGCGCCTAAACAGTTCTTATACAATATGGGGGTTCATGCATTTGTCTACGTGTTAGACGTTTCAGGATAGGTCATGCGCCTGAACATTGCCCATGTGCCTGAACAGTGCAAATGCGCCTAAAGTCCTTAGATAAAAATTGACCTAAGTTTAACTCATGCGCCTAGGGCTCGTGCGTCCAAACAGTGGTCATGTGTCTACATAGTTCTAATGCGTCGATATAAATTCAACACTTGATTGATTTCACTTCATTCGAACATTTTCATACATTCTTACTCTCTATTCTTATACTCATCCAACTGTCGATCATCATTCTTTCTTGTTTAGACTGATTATCTAAGATTATCGCTATACAAAGGTATAATCAATGATTCTAAACAACTTATTTAGAGTAGTCATCAAATCATTGTCCATAATCATCACATTCAAACAGGCATTTGATCCCTATTTGGGGTTCGAACCCTAAGAACATGAATACTTCGAAATTTGATAATAAAATGTGATTGAATGTTCAAAATTAAACCTGAAAATGTTGTTAACACCTGATTTCATTCTGTTTAACATCAACAAATCTAAATTTCATCACAAAAATGATTGATGATTCATGAGTTCATTAGTGAAAATAATAATAATTTTTTTTGTAAAGAAATGAATCGACAACTTAAATATTCAAATAAATGTTGCTTGTTAATCATCTAAACTCAACTAATACTTACAAATCAACAAGAAACAAGGTACATAATTGTTGGTATCTTTTAAAATTTGATTTAATCAGAAAAACAAGTAAGTGTTCAACACTTTTAAATTTTTTAATAAAAACGATCAAATTTTAAAATATAAAATTTGTTATGATGATGGGACAGAGGATTTGTGGCTAGAGACAGAATGATAAGATCTCTGAGCAGTCAATCAGGGTTGCTCGTAGACTGGGAAACAATAAGGCTTAAGATTTAGTTGATACACTTTTGATGAGTGTAGAGAGGTGTTTATGATGATGGGACACCCAGACAACCTCCCTAGGAAACATTTCCTCAGGGCGAGGGTGTATAACCATTGGAAGTTATTATGTTACATATTCCAATGTTGCATATCCAAGAGAAGTGTTGGATGGAATTATTTCCTAGTGGACATTACATCACCAATTATTGCTTTAACCACAAACAGAAGGTTTAACATGGCTAAATGGATCGTGAACTGATTCATCTTTAACCTAGAGAATGGGAAAATGAATAAGTATGTGATGTACCCAAGATTTCTTTAGTTAATCATCAATGAAGAACATCCGGATCTATACTTACATGGAGTAGAAGGTGACAAACTTGAGCTTGAGCATATGTCTAAGATTGTGTACAAGAGGTTGGCTTGTATTACTGGGGCTCCAAATGTCTTGTAAGGCCCTGTTCCCGGGACGCTCACAGTTGGTCAATCATTGCATATAAAACATATAATTATATTTAACTTTCGTAAAACATCACGGTGGAACATTAAAATAACCTTTCATTTCATTATAAATTCTTTTGCGAGTTAATACAATCATTCATTTCAAAACATCTTTCGTTCGCATTACAATGCAAAAACATTGAACAAAAGAATGCCATCCAAAAGAGTTAAGTAGCCACCCTATGCCATCCTCAACAACATTACCTGCCAACTAGAAACAAATAAAAGTTAGCATTGCTGAGTGAGTTCTAGTTTTATAATAAAACATACTTTACTTCATTAAAACCATTCTTTACTTTTACATGTGATCACAAATCATACATACACATAGATAATATCATCATTATCTTCATCATTCATTCATTAATTTCCATTCATTCATGCTCTCATACTCTCATTCATACGTTCATCATTACTTCTTTTCATTCAATCAAAAACCATGAACTTTACCCTACCATCATGCATAAAGATGGTATTGGGCCAGGGTCTATCATAGACCCCCCCCCCCCCCCCCCGTCATAGCGCACAACAGCCTGGCCATAGTACCAGGGTAAGTTTAGGTGTACCATTGTCATGTCCTATACCTGCCGTGATGCATAAAGCTGATACTAGGTCGGGATTTTTCATAGACCCCCCATCATGGCGCACAGTAGCCTCACCACAGTATCTAGGGAAAACGACAAAGGTTCTATATGTTGATACATATATGTACCTAGATTCTGATCTCAATGTAATATGTCTTGAATATCTTGCACTTATGTAATATTGGGTACTTAGTGAAATGAGAATATTTGTTTGTGATTTGTCTTGTTTAATATTTCATTAATGAGTTGATTAACGCATATTGACTTTATCATGTCGGTTTGTGGTTGATTATTTTAATATAAATAACATTATTATGTTTAATACATTGAAACTTAACAACATGAAGTCATCATGCGAATGGTCCATGCTAATGGACCATACGCATGAAAAACTTCATGCGAATGACTCAGTCGCACGACTAAACCAGGAGACTAGATCAGTCGTATGATTGTCACATAAGATTGGCTCATTTGCATGAGTGAACACTCAGTTGGGTGAATGGACCAACCGTATAACTCAATCGCATGACTGAACCATGCTAATGGTTTAGTCACCCGAATTAGCGACCCTACCCTATATATACCACCTAATTCATGGAAAAATGTAAGCATTCAATCCATTTTGACTCCAGACATACCCTAGCCGGCCAGAAGCCTCTAAGTTTGTACTCCAAGTTCATAGAACGCTGTAGATCGATTCCTAATCGATTCTTGACGTTAGACTCAATACATTATTGTGTCTACGTGTGTTCTCACTGATTGGATCACCAATCAAATAGGATTCTGCACTACTTGGTTTGGTTTAACACGTTAATCACTTGGTGTTTCGTTCAAATACCAGATCCTAAAAAGTGGTATCACAGCTTTGGCTCTTGATTGTGTGTTGATTCAGTCGTTTCTGATACAAAAAATTGTGTTTTTTCACTAAAAACGCAATCCTTTTGTGTCAAATGGAGTCTTAGACGTTTCCTGACCATAAAGTTTAGTTTTTCCGGCATACGGCAATTAGGGTTTGTGAAAATTCGGGTTTTTACGGCCAAAACACGTTTAATCTACGAATTATCAAACTTCAGCAGGTTCAGTCGGATGATTGGCTCAATCGCACGACTGAGTTCATTCGCATTCTCTAACCGCACGATTGGACTCATTCATACCCTCATTCGTACGCCTGAGAACCCTATTTGGACTGTTCAACTGCATTAGTTCATTCGGATGACTGACTCATCCGCATTTGTTCAGTCGCACGATTGAACCATTCGCCTAGTTCAATCGCACGAATAAGATTAATCGCATACCTTCATTCGCACACATAAATAGTTTGTGTAATAGTAAAGCTAAGTGAAATGGAGGACCAGTTTCAGCATATACAGCAACTAGAGATACTCATATTCAGAATCTACTATTGTTGGAGAACGAAGTGGGAATTCACAATAAATCCCCGAAGCTTATCATATTAGACGACTACCCATAGTGGAAGCAACGTTTCGAAATCTACTTAAATGGAGTAGATACAAATCTGTGGGAGGCAATAGAGTCAGGGTACAGCATGCCAGTAGGAGCAGATGGAGTCAAACTTACTTTAAGTGGGATGTCAGATTCTCAGAAGGTAAACACAACGCTGAGAAGAAAGTATACGCTTTGCTCACTCAGTCTATTCCGAAGGATATCTTCCATCAGTATTCGGAGTATAATCAAGCAAAGAAACTATGGGATGCGTTGGAAAAGAGGTATGATGAAAATGCCTCACTCAAGGCCAAAGCTTTGAAGAAGGAGTTTGACAACTTCTCTTCAATGGGAAAGGAAGGCCTTGATGATGTGATCGACAGATTCTACCACTTGATGAGTGAGATTCACACTCATGGAGTAATTACGTCGATGGAGGATAAGGTATCCAACTTTGCTCATGGACTACCAGAGAAATGGGCTTCCTTCATTTCAAATCTCAGACAGAATGGGATGCTCTCGAAGTTAGACATAAATGACTTCATTCTGAAATCGAGAGAAGAGGAGCTTAGGATGAAGTACAGAGCTCAAAAGGCCAACTACGATCAAAATCCTGCACTCTACAATGCAACTCCTTCGGCCAAGATATCTGGAGCACCACTGCAGACTACCTTCGTCTCTAGCTCAGCAATTCCAGCATAACCGTCTACTTTAGGGTCCGAAACGTCAGGGTCGTCTGGTACCCAGTATATCATTCCTGAAGCTAATACAACCAAATTGAAAACCAACAATTTTGGTAATGTGATTGTTGAAGTGGCCAAATAGCACATGGACCTCTTAGCTATTGTAGTCCACTCCTATGATGGACTAGTGGCTGGAAAGATAGGAAATTGTCACCTGGCAGATGAGGATTATGAACAGGTGGACGAAATGGAGTTTGAACGAATGGACATAATGTGAGCTTTGGCAAGTGTTGTCCGACGAGCTAAAAAGTTTGTCAAAAAGACCGGACAGAAATTGGTTGCCACCAAAGACACAACCTTTGGCTTCGACAAGTCAAAGGTCACTTGTTTCAACTGTGGTGAGAAGGGACACTTCAAGCGAGAGTGTGTAAAGCCAAAGAAGACTAGTAATGGCAATCCCTTCTCATCCTTAAATCATCAGGACAAGGACACATCTAGCGGGTCTACTTCATCAAGCAAGGACACCAAAGCCTTGACTGCTAATGAGGATGAAGGACAGGACTGGAGCTTCCGGTTCGTATCACCGGGAGAAGCAACATAGCTAGTGTGAAGGACATTGATGATGATTCTGCAAGTGATGGCGATATAGCAGTAAAGCTCGTGATGTGAAATTCTGAAGACACTGCAAATGTGGTCAACCACCTACCTGAAGAAGAAAAATCTGCATCAACATCCAAATAACCAGAACCAAAAACAACAGATTCTGCACTCATGGCTGATTCCTCTTCAACATCTCAGGTAAGTACTACTAACCAGCTGTTTAATAATCACGCTTGCTTAGATTGTAATAAATTTAGAGAAAGTATAGATTTGAAATTTGCTAGGTTATTAGATAATAATGATAGCTTAGTAAAGGACCTGGAACTGTGCACTGAGGCAAATCGTGTGTTAAAACAAAACAAGCACAGTTACAAGGAAAAGATAGACCTATTGAATAAACAGCTTAGGGAAATAGAGGTAGTTGCGTTTAACCAAACAAATGACATTAGGTACTATCTGAACTCCCTAGAGGACACTAAGAAGCACAAAGCAGTTTTAGAAGTAGAAGTCAACTTTTTAAAACAAAAGCTACACAGTTGGACAAGCTCATCACACATTGTCCAACACTTAGTGAGAGAGAGAAACAATGGGGAGGGATTGGGATACAAAGTGGTTCCACCACCACCTGAGACCTTGATGAACACCAAAAGTAAACCGATGAACAATAACCGCATCAAGGATCACATGATGTCCACTCCTCTTGTTAGTGATCCAGATTCTATAAGTAAATCCAATGAATCTGACACTAAACAAAAGGAAACCACTTCAAAGGAAAAAGGAAAGATGCCTTGTGTTAACCTAGAATTTGAGTTTGAGAAAGTTAATTCAAAGTCAGGGTCAAACAAAGTCAAATCAGAACCCAAAAGGACAATAAAACCTAATCAATCACGCACGTCATGTCAAAGTCTAGGTAATCAAGAGACACAAGATGTAAAACCAGGTAAAGCAATTAAGTTTGTAAAAAAAACTCATATATCAAACAAAAGAAGTGTCTCAATCTAAACATAATAAGGTTGACCGTTTGACATCTACATCTCCACCAAAACATATAAACCGTAAAGTTGAAAGCAGATCCTACTACAATTGTGGAGAGTATGTCACATAGTGTCTCAGTGTCCTTATTACAAGACACCGAGGAGGATAGTTGAACTTTCTGTTGGGGTTTGTTAGATCAAGATTCAAAGTTTAACCATTTAAACTTAGTGAAAATGCAGCGGAAACAAGCAATATAAGTTAGTTAATGAACTGAAAATTCGGGTTTCATCTTGATATTACAAAGTTATAAACAACCCATAAACATAGGATCTTTATATGTGAATAAAAACTAGCAATGTAAACACAAACAACATTATCGACAGCCATGAAGAGGCTACCATAAACTACCTTTTCAGCAGCGAAAGAGTAATGATTGAAGAGGATGAGCTCCAAGAAAGGACTAAAGGCACCAAAGGAGGTCCTCTCAAGCTTTCATACCCCATGCTATATGACAAACACCTTCTTGCTAGGATTTGAACACGCAAAATGAAAGAAGGGTGGCTGGATTATCCTTCCAGCCGCAAGTTTCTTCAAAATAAGAGAGAAAATCCCTTTCTATCTTGTGTTCTTTCATGGAAGAGAGAGAGGAGAGTTGAGTGAATGACTTGTCTATTATGTGTTGTTCCAAGACAACTAGGGAAAAGAAAAAGAGGCCAACACCCAAAGGGGCGGCCGAAATCACCCTTTCACAATGGGTTTTCCCCCCAAAACTTAAAACCTTAAAAAAACACATTAACAAGTCATTAACATAAGTAATTCATATAATTAACCTTTTAATAGAATAACTCATACACACTCTCTATTATTTGATGTTATTTAAGTAACTTAAATAACATTGCAAACAATATCTATAAACAAAATATCCATATAAATTGTTCAATCTCATATGCAACTTATTTAGAAAACCCATTTTCTAAATTGGTTTATATTTATTTAATTGTAAGTTCAAATCATCAATTAAATATTATTTGGTGTTTGCTTAGTTTGTTATTGGGTATGACCCGACTTGGATCATGACGTACTAACCACATCAATGTTCTATGTGTCTTGGGCATAAATAATTCAACACTTTGTGCATCTACACCTTGCTGTTTTAAAAGGAACTCAGTGACGCCTCCTAAAAGGGCTAGTGAACCCAAAGTTCAATCCATGAGCCAGTCGTCTGTTTATCACAAACAGGCCCTACACAAAGTTGGACTATGGAATGAAAAGTCTGCCTCAGTGTCCGAAAATGAGAACAAACAGAAATCTGAGATTCACTCAACCTCGAACGGTCAATGGGTTGAGTTTATGATGTGTGATGCCTCGGGGAAACCCAAGCCAGTGAAGGCTTGGGTTCCTAACATGAACTAATGTTTTTCATTGAATGTGCAGGATGTTCGCTATAGTGCTCAGACTAACACGTGGATTGTAGATAGCGGAGCATCTAGGCACACGACAAGGAACAGAGCTCTCTTATCAAACGTCAGACAAATCAAGGGAGGGCATGTTTCATTTGCTGGAAACAAAGGTGGGTACATCACAGCCCAAGGGGAAGTGGGAAATGAAAAAGTTAAGTTTGATAAGGTAAACTACGTCCAACAATTACAAAATAACTTACTTTCAGTTTCTCAAATATGTGATAAAGGATTCAAAGTAGTCTTTGACAACAAGAAGTGCTACGTTCTGAAGAAGGACTACGTGATCCCGGAGGACCAAATCCTAATGTCAGCTTCAAGATATAATGATCTTTATGTTTTGGATCTCTTAATGGCCTCCACAACGGATCATGAAGTTCAGTGCTTCTTGTCCAAAGCTACTGAGAAGGACTCCATCTCCTGGCATAGAAGAATGGGACACATAAATCCAAGGAAGATGAATCACTTGATCCAGTATGATCTAGTGAGGGGAGTTAACGTCAAAAACTTCCAACTCCACGATTTTTGTGTTGCGTGCCAAAAGGGCAAACAGACGAAGAAGTCTCATAAGGAAAAGAAAGTTCATTCTATAGAACTTCCTCTTGAGCTCCTTCACATGGATTTGTTTGGTCCAGTCAGTACAAGAAGCATTGCAGGCGACTTGTATTGCTATGTAGTTACTGATGACTACTCAAGATTCTCTTGGGTAATGTTTCTGAAGTCCAAATGAGAAACATTTGCATCCTTCAAGGAATTAGTAACCACACTGGAATCCCTATACAAGCTGAAGGTATGACAAGTGCGCTCAGACAACGGAACCGAGTTCAAGAATCAGCGGATGGAGGCATACTGCAAGGAAAAGGGAATTGTTCATGAATTTACCTTTGCCTACACTCCTCAGATGAATGGTGTTGCTGAACAGAAGAATCACAGCTTGATAGAAATCGCACGGACTATGCTAGCAGACTCGAATGAGGCAGTTGCAAATGCATGTTATACACTCAATCTAGTTCTGGTAGTCAAACGCCATGGAAAAATGTGCTACAAGTTACTACAATGACGTAAACCTAACTTAGAGTATCTCGAGCCGTTTGGCGCTCCGTGCACCCTGCTGAAGAAGACTCAGGAGGGAAAATTCAGCGTGAAGGTTGATGAAGGGATCTTTCTAGGATACAATATACCGAACAAGAGAGTTTACAATAACTCCACGGGTCAAGTAGAGCTGTGGTGTAACATTATGTTCAGAGATACACCACACCACCTGCTGGAAAAGGGCCTGCTTACTTCTTCGACTATGATGGATTCTTCAAGTCCTTCAACATGCCTCTCTCTGCTTCAGAAAACGAGTTGGCAAACAAGATGATGTATGATGTCTTGAACACCCCGTCTCAAGATTCAACAACATCCAGTTCTCAAAGTCAATCATCTACCAACTCAGGGGGAGCACTTGATGTGAGTGACTCTTCCTCTGATGAGGAAAATGTGGAAAATGATCAGAACAACCATGACGTACAGGTTCCGACTACCACAAGTCCACAAGCATCTGCTAGTGATGCTTCTGAGCCTTCGGAACCTTAGACTCCTATTGCCTCAGATCCAGAACAAAATGTTCACAATCTTGATTCTGAGGTAATTGTTCCAGTATCTCCAGGCTCACGTCTACATGTCTATCATCCATTGGATAATGTTATAGGAGATGTGAGATCAGGGGTTCAGACATGAAATCAGCTGTACTCAGCTAATTATGCCTCTGTGACGGAAAAGGGATACCTTCACCACGGTGCCTACCGCTGCTTTGTGTCTCAGTTTGAGCCAAAGCATGTTAGTGAAGCACTGAATGATGAGGTTTGGGTGAGTGCCATGCAAGAAGAACTTCTTCAGTTTAAGAAGTTGGGGTATGGACTCTAGTGGATAGACCTAAAGGTGCTAAAGTCATTGGCACCAAATGGGTCTTGAAATGCAAGAGAGATGATCAGGGAGTGATCATCATAAACAAAGCTCGGCTTGTTGTTCAGGGTTTTCGACAAGTTGAGGGTATCGACTACAATGAAGTGTTTGCACCAATGGCAAGGATGGAAGCAATCCGTATCTTCCTTGCCTGTGCATCTTATATGAAAATCATAGTTTATCAACTAGATGTGAAGAGTGCGTTCCTTCATGGTGAGATTCAAAAGCCAGTGTATGTCAGTCAACCCGAGGGATTTGAGGACCCATATCATCGGGATAGAGTTTACAAACTCGACAAGGTCTATACGAGCTTCATCAAGCTCCAAGGGACTGGTATGAGAAACTCTCGACTCATCTTATGAAACATGGTTTTCATAGGGGAGTCATTGATTGTACATTGTTTATAAAAGAAAAAGATGGAGATTTACTGCTGGTACAGATCTATGTCGATGACATAATCTTCGGTTCCAAGAACGAAGAATTATGTAAAGAGTTTGAAGCAGTAATGAAGGCAGAGTTTGAAGCAGTAATGAAGGTGGAGTTTGAGATGAGTGCAATGGGAGATATGAAATTCTTTCTCGGGTTACAGGTGGATCAGACACCAAATGGGATTTTCCTACATGAGACCAAGTATGTAGGTGATATTCTTAGTCGGTTTGACATGGAGAATGCTTCTACAGCTGGCACTCCACTTGCTACGAACCATGATGTAGCACCCGATGAGAATGGTGATCTGGTAGACGCCACTATGTACCGAGGGATGATTGGATCTCTCATGTATCTCACTGCCTCACGACTTGATATCATGTATGTTACATGTTTATGCTCACGATATCAGCAAATCCTAAGGTGAACCATCTATTGGGGTCAAAAGGATTTTTCGTTACCTGAAGGGCACACCCACACTTGGGTTGTGGTATCCTCATGATGATGACTTTGAGCTTACAGCATATAGCGACTCAGATTATGGCAGCTGCAAGATGAACTACAAGTCTACATCAGTAGGGTGTCAGTTCTTTGGGAGAACATTAGTAACCTGGTAGTGTAAGAAGCAGACCTCGGTTGCATTGTCAACCTGTGAAGCCGAATACGTTGCTGCTGCAAGCTGCTGTTCTCAAATCATAATTCAACAACAAATGCAGGATTATGGTTTGAATTTCTCTTCTACTCCTATCTTTGTTGATAACTCTGTTACAATTGCAGTCACTAAAAACCCGGTCCAACATCCTAAGACCAAACACATCGGTATTAAATATCATTTTATACGTGATTGCTTTGAATAGAACTTAATCGATGTGGTAAAAATAAATACAGTGTTTTGACGCCTAGACAAAGGCATTTCACAAACCACGTTTTTTATATCTTTTAGAGGTCAACGGAGTTAAAAAGAAAAGTGAGGTCATTCCTTAAGATGACCATGTATAGTCCGATGAGTCGTGTCTAGTTCCTTTTATTTTTTCAATTTTTAGTTTTATTTTATTTTATTTTATTTGCTTAATTTTAAGTAGTTTAATTGCTATTAGTTAATTCCTTGCCTATTAAAATCCTAAAACGCTAATCCGTGATGGTTTTATAATTTTTGGGGGAGTATAGGTTTAGGCAGTAATGAAAAAAACGAGGGAGAAGAAGAGGCAAGCTGATAAAATAAGATCGTATATGTGATACTGATTCAATCTTTGGAATATGATAGTACACAGGAACAAACCATTGGGACTTTGAAAATCAAAATTGAAAAGGATGCAACACTCAAGTATAAGTCTGTATAGTCTGAGCAATATAAAACGAAATATGATAGATAAGCCAGCTACTACTAAGCTAACACAAAGAAAGTAGACATAGAGGTTGCTAGACCACATATGATATGTTGGTAGATTCAACACAATAGATAACCAGTCCTTTTTGGTGATCTCAAGATTAACTAAAGTGTTTGACTAGCTATGGGTAACGCCTTATCCCTGGTTAACACAATCAACAAGATTCCAATAAGGGGTGTCGAGCAAAATAATTGCCACGAATGTGTGCGTGAGACCAAAGCATGAGCAAAAGCACATAAAAATGCAAATACAATCAAACTAATAACTTATGTTGTTGGTGAGATCTGTGCAAAAAGATTGAAATTGCTCAAACAAGAAGATAAGTTATGTGCCTCTCTGATGTGCGGTGGCACTGACCTGAGGATAAGCATAACCTATATATTCTAGAATTCATCGTTGTTTGCTGCCTCTCTGTTGTGTGGTGGCACTGACCTCAGGCTTGACTTCTATTTGAAAGTTTTATGAATAGTTTCTTCTTGAAATACTACCCTGAGACTGCTTAAAAATCTCCTGAGGAATGTTGATTACCATATAAGTGTGGGATCCACAAAGTGTGTTGAAAGTCTGTGTATGGATTTAAGAGGACAAGTATACTGACAATCATTGTGGCTACAATTCTTGAAAGTTCAAATCAGTATGGGGACCTAAGAGTACTAGTATGATTCCCAAATTTGCTAAATCACTCCAGATGAAAAACAAGAATAAAGCATCAAATTTTTTTTAAATAACGTGTCCTGAATGATTTGAGTATCCTGTATGATTCCAAATTGAATTGGTCCATGTATGGTTGAAATGATTGAAGCAGCTCTCTCAGAAAAATTATGTTAACCCTCACAAAAACACAAAACATGTCTTAATTTTTAAGTTTTTAGTATTATTTCTTTTATTTCTCTACAAAGTCAATTTATTTCAATTGTTGAGTATCAGACTATGTCATGGAAGTTGATAAGGGACCTTATCATCTAAAAGGTCACATCTGAGGTGACCACACGTGCTTTCAAACAAAAAAATGGGTCACGTCTGAGGTGACAAAATGTTTTAAAAGGATCACGTCTAAGGTGATAAAAGGTTTTTCAATATAAATTGATCATGTCTGAGATGATCAAATGCTCATAACATTTTATTCATAAGTTAAACAGAGAAAAAGTGAAATGATTATAAAGTCAAATTCATGAGTCTGACCCATTCGCACGAATGGACAATGATTATGGACAAATCATACGAATGGACCATACTCATGCATTAAACAGCCGAATGGACATGAGTATGAACCATTCACCGAATGGCTTATCAGAATGATCCATTCGACCGAATAAGAGTATGCGAATGAGTCAGTCACACGACTGAACTCCAGTCAGCCGAATGAAAGTGATCGACTAAACCAATCGCCCGACTAAGGTCCATTCGCCCGAATGAACCGAGCGAATGAGTCCAGTCGGCCGATTGAACTCAGATTCAGTATAAATAGGGCCCAGTCGATCGCATTCAACTCATCACCCCCTACTCGCTCTTATTTCGCATAGCCTACCGTTACTCTGCCAAATTTTCGTCAGACCAAGATTTCATACTTCTATTGACTATTTGACGATTGTGTGTGATTATACAGGTATAATATGATGAAATCTCACAGAAATTAGGAGAAATGGTGCCCTAATTTGTGATGTTCGAATGATACAAGAACCGAACCACTAAATGGGATAATGACCTACTTAAACCAAGTAAAATATAAAATTGAAGGTTTTAGGTTATTAGATATGTGATTGTGAGTCTGCAAAGCTATTACATAATATTTAATTTCACGAATTGTTCAAGATTCGAACCTAAGTCGACCGAACAGTGGGTCATGCGACTGGTCATCTGGATGAACTCCAATCACACGATTGAGCTGGCCGAATAGCTCAATCGGCCGAATGTATCATACGAATGCGCTCAGTCCGCCGGCTAAACCAGTCGTAGGCTCAGCAAACCGATTGAACTCAGTTGCCTGTTCATTCACCCGAATTAGTCCAGTCGTGTGATAAGACAACCGACTGAACATAGTCACATAGTTCAATCGCATGAATGAACCAGGATGAATTTGACCAAGTTAATTAAGACTGACTTGTATTGTGTAATTATCTAATGTCTATGTCTCTTGTGTTGCAGATCGATGGATGATAGATGGTCTATCAACCTCAAGCACAATATATGTGCTCATTTAGACCACACAACTTGGAATGGTGCCGAGTTTGTAGAGATCATCGCTTTTCTCAAGCAATCAAGGATCCACAAGGCTATTTCTACTCCATGCACTCCCTACAGGTCTATACAACAGGCCTTCTGGGAGATTGCATCTGTGGATAGATCATGAGATCCATACAACATTCGAAGCTCCATCTTCGGTATGGACATAGAGATTACAGCTGAAGACATTCAGGGTGTACTTGGGTTGGGAGATGATGCTGGCCACCCCACCAGGCTTCACCCACTAATGATGAGAGGTTGTTTTTTGAGGATTAAGTACTCTGGGGACATAAACTCAGGTGTGCTCAACAAGAGCAACCTATGCCCCTAGTATAAGTACTTGGCACACGTCATCTTGAAGTGCATAGCTTCCAGAAGGGGTGGGTTCGGCGACCTCTCAGACAAGATACAATATGCCTACGTGGCACTGGTGCTGAACCACCCCTTAAGCTTTTCGAGCATGATCTTCTCCTACCTTATAGAGAACCTGGAGACGAAGAGCAAAGAAGGTTTCTGCATGTACCCTAGGTTCTTACAGATGATTTTTTACGAGAAGCTACCCTCGCTTCCAAAGGAGAGCCACGACGTGGTGGCTTTAGAGATTATGGATGATACGACATTGGGTCGTATGAGAGTTTACCAGGGAAAGCAGGTCAAGCCCCTAGTAAAGAGACCTATAGGCCATCTGGCCAAGGAGAACTATGTGGCGCCAGGCAGGCGTAAGTGGCGTCACGTAGACAGTGACTCAGATGATGAGTAGTTACAGCTCCCGGAGAACGACTCCGATGATGATGACAGTGGTGATGCTGGAGATGCAGGTCCTACCCAACCAAGGGCCCCCACTGCTAATATAGCATCTCCGGTATCTGCCCATAATGGAGAAGAGACTGCTGGATTTCACCAGGATTTCATACTGGGTGTGGAGGAGGAGTCAGATGAGGAGCCTTTGACTCGGACTGTGGGCAGTAAAGTCGTTGCCACATAACGAGGGCTCGGGTTGTTGGTAAACGCCCTGGTGGGTCGGGAGAGGCTGACACTGATCCAACATATGCTCCCGATCAGCCAATCCGTGTTCTAGGGGAAGCATCCTCCTCGACAAGATCGAGGAAGAAAAGGATGGCTCAGCCCCACGGCATGAAGAAGAAGAAGAGACGACTCACCATCATCACTAACACCACCACCACTACACCTACCACCACCACTCCACCTACCACCTCAGCCACCACCACAGCTACCACAACTCCACCTACCACCTCAGCCACCACCACAGTTACCACCACTTCTACCACACCCTCTATCACCATTACCACACTTCCACCCTCCACTACTACTGCCATACCTCCACCAGTTATACCAACCCCAATCTGCACCACAGCCACCACCACCACCACTAGCCACCATGTTGTACCACCATCATACCCTTCCTACATATCCGGATCACCTCTGCCTCCCAGTGGGGTAGAGGAATAACTCTCAGCACTTAATCGTATGGTGCTGAGGCTGTTGGCGGTAGATGAAGAGAAGACTGCTCAGTCGCGATAGCTAGTAGACCTTACTGCTACCTAAGCTCTGCAGATATCTCAGCAGGCACATCAGATGGATGCTCAACGTGCAGAGATGTCCCAACTTCGGGAGCAGCATGTCCTATTAGCAAAAAGGATTGAGGAGTTGGAGACCAGTAACAAGACCATCATGCTACATCTAAAGGGATCCAAGGAAGAGCCCCTTAAGATTAAGGAAGGGGATGGGGATGATAGTGATGATGAGAGTGAGGATGAGGATGACGATGGTGATGATGATACTAATGTTGCTGGTGATGCTGGAGATGATGTTGGTGATGATGATGACGATGACGACTCATCTGCTGCGGGTGCCATATCTACCAGTGAAAGAAGGACTAAAAGAGCACAAGATCAAGGTGCCTCCACATCCGCCCCGTCAGAAGAAGAGCCGATGATCCAGGACAAGAGTAACGCTTAGATGTTTTTCTTGTTATTTAAAATCATATGTATTTGGATCATGTATCAAATAATGTAATGAATGTTATTTTAATGTTAATGTTCCCGTCTTGATTATTAACTAATGACTGCTGTGTTGAATGTCTAAATCAAGCAGATCCAAACTTTCAAAGAGATGACTATGATATTGCTCCCCTCCAACAGGTCAAGACTCAACTCACATTGATTCTTGATCTACAGGGTATTGTCAGGAGATCGGTAATGTATACTCCTGAAGAAGGAGAAATCATTCATAATCTCACTGAAGAGAAATAGCCAAAATGTTCAAGCTAAATGCTGAAGATATTGTGAAAGATGCTCTGACTTTGCATGTAGAGAGTGATGATGAGCTTCAGGATGTCGATGAGATTGAGATAGAAGATGTCACTGCACAACACTATCCAGAGTACACTGATAATGAGGGAACTATCATTCCTAATCTGGGAGACACTCTTGTCAGTGACACTTTTGCAACTCTAGACAGGATGGATCAAGAGTCCGGAAAGGATAAAGATAAGGCCCAAGCCACAGATGCTGAAGTGAACATCAAAAAGGCAGAATGGACAGCATGTTTTGAGGAGATAAGAGCCCAACACAACGCTTCAACATCAATGCCTACACCAAACTGTGTAAGGTCAAGAAACATCAAAAGGTGACAGGCAGAATCATAGCGTGGGCACATTTTGAAGACCTCAACATTTACGTGGTTAAACGTGAGAAGGGAATTGAGTATTTCAGGTTCCCACACAACCTGAAAACTCTTCTAGGTTTTGAGTTTAACCAGTTAGCAAAGTTAAAATTGCTATACACTGACCCTCGTATGATGTCAGGCTGGTTTGAAGCAGCCCTAAAGAGGGAGTACCACACCAGATGGGTCAACTTCAAACCTCAACAACAAACGAGGTACATCAAAAGATCTGAGGTTGATGCCATAACTAGCAAACCAAAAGTAGTGTTGAAGTGGAGTCCACCACGTACAACATCAAAGATCCCACTACATGAGATGTCACAGGACTTCACTCCACACTTCAAATGGTGGTACTACGATTGGAGAACGGGAGAGGCCGTGATAGTCTTGAATCGGAATGGTACAATGGAAACCATTAGGGTGTTTAACCCGATGTGGCTCACTAACTTGTCAGCAAAAGATGTTTATACGTTATACAAGTGGCCACTATTCTATGACTCACAAGATATTGTACAAGCTTCGCAGTTCTAGAAAGTGATACGACTCTATTTTGCCTTCGAGGTAAATACAGGAGTCACCAAAGAAGCTAAGTACAAGAAGTTTGAGGAAATTATGAAAGATATTAGACAATAGATAGATCTAGGTCCAAGGGGGAGTTTGTTGATACATATATGTACCTAGATTCTGATCTCAATGTAATATGTCTTGAATATCTTGCACTTATATAATATTGGGTACTTAATGAAATGAGAATATTTGTTTGTGATTTATCTTGTTTAATATTTCATTAATGAGTTGATTAACGCATATTGACTTTATTATGTAGGTTTGTGGTTGATTGTTTTAATATAAATAACATTATCATGTTTAATACATTCAAACTTAACAACATGAAGTCATCATGCGAATGGCCCATGCTAATGGACCATACGCATGAACAACTTCATACGAATGACTCAATCGCACGACTGAACCATGAGACTGGATCAGTCGTATGATTGTCACATAAGATTGGCTCATTCGCACAACTAAACACTTAGTCGGGCGAATGGACCAACCGTATAACTCAATCGCATGACTGAACCATGCTAATGGTTCAGTTGCCCGAATGAGCAACCCTAACCTATAAATACCACCTAATTCGTGGAAAAACATAAGCATTCAATCCACTTCGACTCCAGACGTACCCTAGCCGTCCAGGAGCCTCTAAGTTTGTACTCCAAGTTCATAGAATGATGTAGATTGATTCCTAATCGATTGTTTATGTTAGATTCAATACATTATTGTGTCTACGTGCGTTCTCACTGATAGGATCGCCAATCAAATAGGATTCCGCACTATTTGGTTTGGTTCAACACGTTAATTAGTTGGTGTTTCGTTCAAATACCAGATCCTAACACTATACAAATGGTCGGTCATAAAGATGGACCCCGGTGTGCATCCATCTGGGGTAGCTAACCGCACACCGTTAGACTAACACCCTTCATTGGGCGTGTTCCACATACAAGGCTTGCAAGACTTACATTACTTTCCTTTATTCATTAATGCATGCATTCATTCACCATGTTCCTTTTTTTCATTATCTTCCACTTTACGTTACATAATACTTTCATTTCATTCATTAACATTCAACGTAAAGCCATGGGAAAATTAAAAATACAATGTAAGGAACATCATCATACACAGTTAACATCATCATACAGAGCATCATACATACATAACATACATCATACATACCATCATGCATAAGCATCAATCATACATCATAACATGTCCATGATAACATCTATGACCTCAAAAAGTCAACTTACATAGCCCCCAGAAACCTCCAAAGTCAAAGCCTAAATTCACCTTTTTCCCCAAGGAGTCAGAAAATATTCTAAGTGCTCATCCACATTTGCCTTTTTGTTCATCCGCATTTGTCTAGTTCATCTGAATTTGTTTAGTTCATCCACATTGACTTTACTCATCCGCATTTCCCCCAATACTCATCCACATTTCCCATACTTAGTCAATATTCATCCGCATTTCCCATACTTAGCTAATGTTCATCCACATTTCGCATACTTAGTCAATGCTTATCCGCATTTCCCATACTTAGTCAATGCTCATCCATATCAAATGTTCATCCGCATTGACTTTCCATCCGCATCGACCTTCCATCCGCATTTGTCAACACTTAAGTAGTATCTAAACTTAGGCGTATGAACCACTGTTTGGGAACATGAGTAGCCTAGGGCACACTATTCATCAGGTTTAGTCCCCAAATCTCATCTTTTATGTTCTAAGCTTAAATCTTACATTCTAAGCCTTAGAAACACAACCATAGCATAATCAAATCATGAATGCAGTCCAGAGTCACACCATAACATCATCATACACACATTCAAACATACGGGTATAAAACTCAATTTTATAAAAACATATATTCATTCATTTTCAGCCCCAAAATCAGTTAAAACATGTAAAAGAGGGGTTCTAGAACTCACCTTTTCAGCTCTTGAGTATAGCTTCTCCCAAACTCGTTTGAAATTGAGTTCAACCACCTAGAAACCCACTTGAATTCGCACTTTTCTTTCTGTTCTTCAAGCTACCCGAGAGTTTCTGCTCTCTTTCCTTCTCTCTCTAAAAATATCTGAGGATTATGAGTGAAGAGAGGGTGATGGGCGGCCATCACCTTTATTCACCAACTTTTCAAAGATTTTGTCCCTTTTATCACTTTTAACCCCTAGACTTGGGTTTTATTTCTTTTCCTTCTTTTTCTTCACTTTATTCTTGATTCTTGACTTTAAAAATAACCAGGTGTTACATGTCCCTGTATTTGATTATATGAGGAATGTTGCTATGGATGTGGTTGATCTTAATCAATAACATTTTCACTTGATTGAGGATGTGTCTGTAGATCCAAATGATCTAATTGATGTTATAGTTAAAGAAGTAATTAGAGAAGAACAAGATAATGATGATAGTTCTTCAAGTGATAATGATGATAATGAAGAAGAACAAGATGATGATAGTTCTTCAAGTGATGATGATGATAATAAAGAAGATCAAGAAGATAATGATAGTTCTTCCGATGATGATAATGATGTTCATGTTGACAATCAAGATAATGATAATCAAGGTGGTGCGTCTGTAGAAAAACTGAAGAAACTATTCAAGATAGATAGTGAAGAAACTGTGTTTGATAATAGAAATGAAGATGTTAGTAATGATGATTCTGAAGCTGAAACTAAACTAAGTGACCACGAAGGAAATGATGAGCATGTAGATAATGTTGATGTGAATGATAATGTTGATACAAGTTTGGATCATAATCAAACTTTTGACTTTCACTTCATTAATACTATTTTATATGAGCCTATTACATAGAATGTAATGGATGATGAATCATTACAAGCATAAGAAAATCAGACTATTGTGAAGGAATCTGAAATCAGACAAACTAATAGTGTTTGTGTTCAAACAGAGATTGATAGTGATGAAGAAACAATTAATGAGTTGAAATCAAGGATTGTAGATCAAGATGAAATGATAAAAAGATTACAAGAAGAGAATGCTTTGTTAAAAGTAATGATGAAAAGAAAGACATTATTATCAATGATCTTGAAGAAAAAGTTAAAAGATTGTTTGAAGAAATAGAGAAGATAAAAGAAAGTTTTATTGAAGAAGAAAAGGAGACTGAAATGATTGTTACTGATAAAGTGAATGAGAAAGAATCTCAAGAGGCTAGTACTAGAAAGTTTACAGAAGCTGAAAAAGGAAAACGAAAGATAGATGAGTTGAAACATCTATTAGTTCTAGCTAAGATCCAAAAGACTATTAAAAAAGCTAAGAATGTGGAAGAAGGAGATACACAAGAGCAAATAGAAGCACTTGATGACATTGATTTTGATCTGACTGATGAGTGGTATGACGGATTCTTAGAAGATGAGGATGTATGTGATCTAGTTGAGTCACCTATCACACATGTTCAAGAAGATATACCAATAGATTTTGAAGATAGATACAATTATCTTGTCAAGAAAGAGTACAATAGAGTATTTTTAGATGGTCTGACTGTGACTCAAATATTTGGAAATAAAAATGAGAACCAGAGTTCTGAAACCACAAGAGATAAAATCTATGGAGTTGGTAGGAAAAATTCATGAGAAAAGGAAGGAGCTAATGGGAATGTTTCCTAACTCCAAACAACATGCTTACAAAGTTGATTTGGATCAGAAACAACTCTGGAACAATGCAAGATCTGCTTGTGATCTAGTGAGAATTGTACTTCAAATAGGTCAATCTATATCCGAGCTGTTGAGCGCTATGATTGTTCCTGATAAAACTAAAGAAGTGAAGATAGTAGCATGGAAATATGATGAAGTTTTTGATGCATTTTTGATAAAGGGAGTAAATGCTATATGTGATGTTTTATCACTTCTACTTAAGTAGTATAACACTTCCAATCCAAGATTTAAAGGAGTTACATATGTTACCTCTCATAAACCCTTCAAGGTTTGCTAGGGAGAGAAATTTGTAAAATTACTTGATTAAGGAATCTCAAGAATGCTAGCTTTTCTACAAACAAGATGTGAAGATAAGAAGTACTTTGATACATTAAAGAGAAGATCTAAGAAATGATATACAAGTGCATTCATTGAAGAAGATTACTTGGAGGCATTTGGTGATAAGTATTATGATAAAGTTACCAATCCAGGATTGAAGGTTATAGATGGATCTCAAACATTCAAACCAATCCTGAGATTGCTTTATGACTCAACAAACATTCATTTTAAGCTTGTTAGAAATAAGGACAATTAGGATAAAGATTTTGATAAGTTTATTTGGAGTATTTGAGCTGAAACTCCTTCATTCGGGTTACATATCATTTCTGTCCAATCAGAAGTTGGAGCAAGTATCCTCAGTTAATACAGAACATGATAGAAAGTATTTATGACAATAATAAAGGTAATGAATGAAACAATGGAGCGGATTCACTGAGAAATGCTATTACTTATGCAAATATTTTAAAGGACATAATCAATATAGAGTTTATGAGAATCTCAAGTAAAGGAGTGTTGTGTGACATCTGGTAATTTTCCGTTACCAAACTCCGTTAGTTCCGTTAAGTCTTGCATACACGTGTCGTGAGCACACACTAGTTATCGTTGAACGTTGGTGACTTAATAATAATTTATGATAAGTAATAATAATCTAATTAATAATGTTAGTTTTTAGTTGTGTTTGTGTGGTTCATAGTTTTATGGAATTTGAAATGTTTGTTTTGTAAATTTTATGTGATAACGTGACAACGTGTAAAATATATTTCGTGTGTTGTGTGACTTATTCTAAATATCTAGGATTATTATTATTGGTTAATAATAATTGTGTTTGGTAGTTAAAAACCATTTAAAAAGCATTAGAAATATTAGTTTTTAATAAAATAAATTATAAGGGTTATTTTGTAAATACTTTTTAACCAAATACTATCAAAATTACCCCACCCTAAACCCCCCAAACCCCCATAATCGGCCGCAATCCCTCTCCCCACCCTCTCTTTTGCGAATTTCATCAAGAAACAACAAGAACAATTCGATTTTGATCCATTCCAAGTGTTACAAAGTGTTTTACAAGTCCAATTCTTGGTTCGACACGTTTAAAGGTATGTTTTAACAAGTTGTTCATAATTTTTGGTGTAAATGAACCCTAATCCACGAAATTCATGATTATTATATGAAATAGATTATTGTATGATGATTATATGATGTTAGTTAGGTTGTATGAATGCTAGATTATGTTGATTGTGCAGGAATCTAGGGTTTGATCATCTAGTTCATACATTGCCATAAGAGGAAACTTTTTGTTCTTGGAATTCATGATTTGATGATGCTAAGATGTTAGATGTGATGCTTAGATGTTAGTTTAATTGAATTGTACAAGAAAATCCATGAAATTATGATATTGATCATGACTTACTAAAAGTAGAAACTTATGTGTATTGAGTTGGGAATTTGGATGTTTTGAAGGTGATTAGCATGTTAGAATGAATCCTATGAACTTGATTAGGTATATAATTGTTGAAATTATTGTTGAATTGGATAATAGATTACTTTTGGGTATTACTTTCCCAAAAGGGAAACTTTATTTTTGTAGAACTTTGGATGTGATGATTTGGGCATGTTTATGATGTTAAGATCATGATAGAATGATTTTGGATGATGTTTGTTGTGTTAGAATGATTGTGGATGATGTTTGTAGTGTTAGAATGTTTAATTGAGTTGTATGGATGCTTGGTTGATCATCTAAGAAGTATAGGTTTTGATGATCATACATGATGATGAATTATGGTTAGTGATTAGGAGATCATGATTGAGTTTGGATTTGGTTGTCACTATGTATGCTAGAATGTAATTATGATTGTCATACACACATGCAAATCCGAGACCCCTACTTAATAGGATTGGCAGGGTTTAGGATGTGAGGTCGTGGGAGGCTTCACATGGCATGTAGTGCATGATTAGCCTTCACATATGAATTGTTTGATGTGATGTATTTATATTGATTGAGCATGATGATTCTTTGAGATTTGCATGAGTGTATGATGATATAATGTGGTATGATGACCTAGGTAGAACTTGGGTTGATGATATGATGCACGTGGATACATTACATGATAGTTGTGTATGATAAGTTGATTTGCATGATTAAACAATATTTCGTCTAATATGTAACCAACGGGTCAAACGTGTGAAATAGGTTAACCTAGGGTTGTTAAGTTTTTTGTGTACACGTACTTATGTACTTGGGTGATCTAGGTAACCTTTGAAGGGTTGTGTTTGCACCTATCACGAGTCTCTTTATTTATTATTAGTATACACTAGGTGAGTTCATGCCCCTCTATTTTTATAACCTTCTTCTAGGGGAGGTAGCATACCAGCACTCAAACGCCATTTTACTATTATAAGTTATGTATGTTTCAACATAGTGTTTGATACCTTGAAAAGTCCTCACACTTACGGATCATCAATAATGGTAACTAGCGAGAAATCTTGGGTAGTACTACTGGGTGTGACGAGCTCCACCTGTGCGACTCGAGGTCAAATGGGTGCAATATTGTCCTAGACACAAATATCGTCACGACCTGGTAAGCCGTGACGGGAGGCAACAAACGCAACACAGTCAACTTCGATCGTGAAATCACTATGTTTGTTACTTGTGAATATTGACTAGCAATCTATTTTAATACACTTTTATGCTATACAATTGATAATGTTTATGTTAAACGCAAACTCTTGAACTCACCAACCATTGTGTTGACAATTTAGTATGCTATGCTTGTTGGATTCTATATGCCCAAGACACATAAAACATTGATGCGGTTAGTATGTCATGATCCAAGTCGGGTTATACCCAATAACAAGCTATGCAATCACCGACAATTATTCAATTGATGATATGATCATGCAATTAAATAATAACACCAAATTTAGAAAATGGGTTTTCTAAAATAAGTTGCATGTGAGATGGAACAACTTATTAGGATATTTTGTTCAAGAATATTACTTAGCGTTATTTAAGTTAGTTAGATAAAATTAAGTAATAAAAGAGTGTATAAGTTATACAATTAAAAGTTAATTGTACAAACTTACAAGGACTAATTTATAAAATTGCTTGATTAAAATTTTGGGGGGAACTTTGTCTTGAGAACAATATTTGGCCGCCCCACCCTCTCCAATGAGAGGGTTTTACCTTCTTGAAAACATAAGAACTTGAGAACTAGTCGAACACTCAACCATGTCATACAACACACACATGCAAAATCGAATTTTGGAGCTCCCTTCTCTCTCTCTCAAGGTTCTCGGTTTTTCAGCAAGTTTTGAGAGGATTTGGAGTCACTTTGGTGTACATCTCCCTAACAAGAAGAGGTGTTTGCATATTAGCTTGGGGTATATAAGCTTGAGGGGTCCTTTCCTTGGAGCCTTGGCCAAATTTTAAGCATCCTACATCTTTTTCTTGGTCGACTTTAAGCAGGTTGAAAGGTAGTTTTCACAGCTCGATGTAGCTGTGATTTTATGTACATTTACGTATGTTTCATAGCATGCTCATTCACATATAATGATCCTTTGATTTTGGGTTTGTTTTAACATATATATTGTCACCATAAGAACATGAAATTTCAGTTATATAATCATGTTGCTTAACATATTCCGCTGTGTTTTTCTGAATGTTTAAGAGGTTAAACTTTGGTTTTATGAACAACAAACCCATGAAATGGCATCAAGTGCCGGTTATGTGGATAGCTTGCTTGTTCTTGTCCGTTAAAATTGTTTTTATGGGACTTTATAACCCTTTTAAGGGCTGCTATATTCTGTTATGTTGAATCCCCAAACTTTCAAGGTTATATTACACATGCTTGTGATTAAACCTTGAAAGATATGTATGTTGATATGTATGTTGTTTGGACAATATTAAAACCCGAAATTTCAGTTTATGTTGGCTGAAATTTCGTGGGTTTTGAGGGGATTCATTGTTATATTTTGGATGATATGATGAATGTTTATATTGGTGCATAACCTAGCTTTTGGTCTTGTGTTGTTTGGATGATTGCAATGGTTGTATTTGTTTATTCAATGGGGTTGTATATTTATTTATTTGTGCTTTGTTTAAAATGTAATTTATTTATTATTGGGTTGTAATAAATAGATTAGGTGCATTTTCATTTTACTAGATATCTTGTATTAGGACTTTATATCTTGTAATATGAAGACGTATGCATTGGAAGCACAAAGGAGAAACATGGAGCATTTTGGATGCGGTTTCAAGTGGGAGGCTTTTGGAAGCTTTCTATGTGTTTTTGTTATGACCCTTAGGAATGCCTTGGACCACACTTGTGATGGCAAACAAGTGTGGACCACTTTAGATGCTATGGTTATGCACATATGCTATGTTGTTTTGTTTATATTATTGTGGTTGATAGCATGTGTGTGATATTTGCTTTAACAAACCTCTATATGATCTTAACAAACTTATCAAATGGTTCTTAATCATTAAAAGGTAATAAAAGGATATTAAATGATATAATGATTTAAAGATTAAAATGGGTTTTAATCAAAGGATCATAGGGTATCTTGTATTTGAAAGCATGCAAATACAAGTATATAGAGTTTTCTAAAACTTTAAATATGAAATGTCTAATATTTTAAACGAGATCAACACCGTCCTTTTACACAACACTTGAGTCACTTGGGAACTCTTAGTGGGATAACCATTTTGAGGGAACTTGTGATTTGAGGTGAGAATGCCTTATTTGTGGGATAAAGGTCACCTAACCACTTACTTTGGCAAACTCACATGTGGATGTAAGTAGGGTATCTTGATTTGCAAACCATGTCAAATGGATCACCTACGATGTGGTTTCCAAATGGTGTTGATGGGATTAACATGCCGACTTTACATATGATATTTCAAGTCGATCCCATATCTCTAGAAGTTGCAAATGGTTGCAATCATCAATCGTTGACCACCTTATTATTAAAATCGTGGGATAAAGGTCACCTAACCACAATTTAAATGAAATGTTGGATTCTAGATTTTAATATGAAAATGACCTTAAAAGGTATTAATTATTAAAAAAAAACAATATCAAAAATACTAAAATTGATCTTTGTTAATATTTTGTAGATGGCCTCCAATAACCATGATAACAACGAAAATTCATCCGTGTCCGCCCAATCATTACGAGCGATTCTCCAAAAGGAACGTCTAAATCATAACAATTTCTTTGATTGGTATCGAAACTTGAGAATCGTTCTCAAGCAAGAGAGACGATCATATATTCTAGACGACCCTATCCCCGATCAACCTTTTGAGGATGATGGGGAGGCCTATCACGATTGGTTTAAGTACACTGAGGACTCCGTCCAAGTGTCTTGTCTCATGCTGGCGAGCATGACTCCGGATCTCCAAAAGGAGTATGAACATCACGGAGCTTATGACATGATAACCCAGCTAAAGGAAATGTTCCAATAGCAAGCGGGGGTTGAGCGCTTCGAAATGGTTCGAGCACTCCACGCATGTCGTATGGACGACAACCAATCAGTTTCATCTTATGTACTTAAGATGAAAAGGCACATTGACCGCCTCGAAAGGCTTAATTATCTTGTCTCGAAGGAATTGGCCACGGATTTGATCCTCAATGGCCTTACCAAGAAATTCAACACATTCGTGTTGAACTATAACATGAATGCCTGGGACAAAAGCATTGGTGAACTTCACTCAATGCTCAAAACGGCCGAGGCGGCCATGGGTAAAAGAGTTTTACCCGTTCTCACCATCAATGAAGGTGGGAACAAGAAAAGGCCTCATCCCACACCAAGGCAAAGGTTGCCAAGGGCAAGGGACCGGTATGGGGAAAAGGGAAAGGGGTGGTAAGGGTACCACCCAAACCACAGGAGAAGAAGCAAAAGGTTGCTACTAATGACCCATGCTTCAAGTGTGGGGCGATTGGACATTGGGCAAGAAATTGTCCTGTCCATCTCCAAGAGTTGAAAGCAAAGAGGGATGCTGGGCAAACCTCAGGTACAATATACATGATCCATATTGATTTAAACATGACATGCTCTAACACAGGGTATTAGATACCAGATGTGGAACTCACATTTACAATTTGTTGCAGGGGTTTAAAAGAAGTAGTGACTTCAAGAAAGGGGATGTTAGCCTCTACATGGGCAATGGGGCTAAAGTTCAAGTTGAAGCCCGTGGAGACTACATCTTGAAACTTCCAAATGGTTTGGAAGTAATTTTGAACAATGTTTATATGCTCCTAGTTTGACTAGGAATATTATTTCTATAGCCTTATTAAAACAATTTGGATATTTATTATCATTGTTGAAAAAGATATTCATGTTTCTTTAAATGATATGTTCTATTTTAAAGCTATTTCCATTAATGGTATTTTTGAATTGGTTCATGAAAATACTTTAAATAGGTCATTGTACAAAACTATCACCAAGAAACTCAAGTTGGATTTGAGTGATACCTATCTTTGGCATTGTCGTCTTTGTCATATAATAAGAAAAGAATTCTAACACTACAAAAGAATGGTCTTTTAAAAACATGTAAATGTGATTCATTTGATATGTGTGAGTCTTGTTTACAAGGTAAAATGACTAAGGTACCCTTTAGTGGGACTAACGAAAGGGCAAACGATTTGTTAGGAATCATATATTTGGATGTATGTGGTCCTTTTAAATGGTGAAAGATACTTCATTACCTTTACCGACGATTATAGTCGCTATGGGTATGTGTACCTGTTAAGACACAAAGATGAAGGTTTTGAAATTTTCAAGATCTTTCAAAATGAGGTACAAAATCAACTCAACAAGTCGATTAAAGTTCTCCGCACTGATAGAGGAGGTGAATACCTAAGTGATGCTTTTCAAGATCATCTTAGGAGTTGTGGGATTGTCTCACAACTCACTCCACCTGGAACACCACAACATAATGGTGTGTCTGAGAGGAGGAACCGAACCTTATTGGATATGGTCCGATCTATGATGGCTAGAAGCACATTACCTATATCATTTTGGGGTTTGCTTTGCTCTTCAGCCCGTATTCTAAATATGGCCCCAACCAAAAAGGTGGAAAAGACACCCTTTGAAATATGGCATGGAAGAGTTCCATCCCTATCATATTTAAGGGTCTGGAGTTGTGAAGCTTATGTTAAGACTCCCACCCCAAACAAATTGGAAGTTCGATCCACCAAGTGCATCTTTATTGGATACCCTAGAGATTCTATGGGATATTATTTCTATGATCCACTGGAACAAAAGGTGTTTGTTGCCAGAAAGGATGAGTTCTTAGAAGCAAAGTTCCTTATGGAAGGAACTAGAAGTAGAACAGTGGATCTTGAGGAGGATCAAGAACCACAACCCGATGCACGTTTGGTTGAAACTAGCACTCAACATGAGGATGTTGAAGATGATCAAGTGGTTGATCAATACACACAAAACACTCGCAGAAGTGGTAGAACTAGTAATCCACCTGAATGATACGGATTTTTCATGGATGGATGCTATGTGGTAGATTCAGATGAACCAACCACATACCATGATGCAGTGTCCAATTCAGATTGTGACAAATGGCTCAAGGCCATGAGCGTTGAGATGCAATCCATGCATGACAATCAAGTATGGAACTTGGTTGTACCACCTCTTAACTCCAAAGTAGATGGAAGCAAGTGGGTTTTCAAGAAGAAAACCAATATGCATGGAAACTTGGATACTTATAAGGCTAGACTTGTAGCAAAGGGTTTCACTCAAACTCAAGGGGTTGATTATGATGAAACCTTCTCACCTGTTGCGATGCTAAAGTCTATAAGGATATTGTTTGCCATAGCTGCTCATTATGATTATGAGATTTGGCAAATGGATGTCAAAACCACTTTCCTAAATGGATATCTTGAGGAAGATGTCTATATCGTTCAGCCTGAAGGTTTTGTCGATCCAAAACATCGTGATAAAGTATGCAAGTTAAAGAAATCAATCTATGGATTGAAACAAGCATCAAGAAGTTGGAATCACCGTTTTGATAAAGAAATAATTAAATTCGGATTCATCAAGAATGCTGACGAAGCTTGTGTAAATAATAAAGCTAGTGGGAGCATCATCACCTTCCTAGTATTGTATGTTGATGACATACTACTATTTGGAAACTAAATTCCAACCTTGGAAGGTGTAAAAACTTGGCTTGGAAGTTGTTTTTCCATCAAGGATCTTGGTGAGGCGCCTATATTCTGGGAATAAAGATCTATAGGGATAGATCAAGGCGGTTGATTGGTTTAAATCAAAGTGCATACATTGATAAAATCTTGAAAAGGTTCAAGATACGGTACCTATTCAAAGAGGAACGATATTGAGTACGACTCAATGTCCTAGCTCAAAGGATGAGCAAGATAAAATGAAGGCTATTCCATACGCATCTGCTATTGGATCCATCATGTATGCAATGATATGCACTCGACCGGACGTGTCATGCGCCTTAAGCATGACAAGCCTATACCAGCAACATCCTGGAAACAGTCATTGGATGGCTGTTAAGAACATACTTAAGTACCTAAGGAGGACAAAAGATATGTTCCTAATCTATGGATCTGGTTATGAGGAACTCGTTGTAAAAGGTTACACGGATGCGAGTTTCCAAACCGATAATGATGATTCACGGTCACAATCGGGATATATTTTCATTCTGAATGGAGGAGCGGTCTCTTGGAAGAGCTCCAAACAGGATGTGGTGGCTCTATCAACTATAGAATAAGAATACGTCGCCGCCTCATTGGCAACTCAAGAAGCTGCATGGTTGAAGAAATTCATTGCCGATCTAGGGGTTGTCCCTTCCATTCAGGACCCCCTAGAGATCTTTTGTGATAACGAGGGTGCAATTACCCACATCAAGGAACCACGTGCTCATCAAAAGACTAGGCACATTGAGCGAAGATTCAACTAGATACGAGATGAAGTTGAAAAAGGAAAGATATGTATTCGTAAAGTTCACACGGATCAAAACATTGCAGATCCTCTCACAAAGCTCCTGGAAAAGGCAAAGCATGAAGGTCATACTTGTGCCATGGGACTTCGATATTCTAGTGATTGGATTTGATCTGTAAATTTTGTATTTGGATATGTGGAACTCTTTATTATTTGAATAAAATTATTTGGTTATAATGTTTCAATTAATGTTCCAATTTAGCATGTTTAATCCATGAGTAAATTGTTTACTCTAAACGTCCGTAGTCGTTCAGACTTGTGGGAACAAGTGTGAGGGTAAGATTATTATGAACTTGGATTGGTTGATATTCATAAAGATGAATATAGAGCAAGGGGTTGCTGCCAAGGTTCATAGATATTTGTGGGATACAATATTGGACTAACCCGTATCTCAAATTTTACTACATGGAATCTTATTGATTGATCATAAGTAAATTTGAGTAAAGGCGAATATCATTTGGTATCCTCAGACCTGAGATACATATTGGGTTTTGATATTCACCAAGTGTCATACCTTGATCTGGTTATCCGCTTTTTGAAATAATGGACAGTACATGAGACTATGTTCAGATGTGACACAAGGTGATTGTGAGAAACGTATGTAGTCAAGATAGGATTTGTTCCTCTTATTCGTTGAGAGTAAGATGTCTAAGGCCTGGATAAGTTAAATCAACAAGGAATGATCACTCTGTGTCCTTGGATTTAACATGACATCTGTAACAAAAGGATAGATGATCAATTCACATAAATCATTTCAAGTAGGATACTTGAATGGGATGATGTTATTGAATGGCTATAAGTCATGCGTATTAATGGTAGTAAACTGTTGTTAGGCGGTATTTATTGCTTGCATCAATCTTCTCTGAATCTTGTGCAAGTGGGAGATTGTTGGATTCTATATGCCCAAGACACATAGAACATTGATGTGGTTAGTATGTCATGATCCAAGTCAGGTTATACCAATAACAAGCTTTGCAATCACCGACAATTATTCAATTGATGATATGATCATGCAATTAAATAATAACACCAAATTTAGAAAATGGGTTTTCTAAATAAGTTGCATGTGAGATGGAACAACATATTAGGATATTTTGTTCAAGAATATTACTTAGTGTTATTTAAGTTAGTTAGATAACATTAAGTAATAAAAGAGCGTATAAGTTATACAATTAAAAGTTATTTGTACAAACTTACAAGGGACTAATTTATAAAATTGCTTGATTAAAATTTTGGGGGGAACTTTGTCTTGAGAACAATATTCGGCCGCCCCACCCTCTCCAATGAGAGGGTTTTACCTTCTTGAAAACAAAAGAACTTGAGAACTAGTCCAACACTCAACCATCTCATACAACACACACATGCAAAACCGAATTTTGGAGCTCCATTCTCTCTCTCAAGGTTCTCGGTTTTTCAGCAAGTTTTGAGAGGATTTCGAGTCACTTTGGTGTTCATCTCCCTAACAAGAAAAGGTGTTTGCATATTAGCTTGGGGTATACAAGCTTGAGGGGTCCTTTCCTTGGAGCCTTGGCCGAATTTTAAGCATCCTACATCTTTTTCTTGGTCAACTTTAAGCTGGTTGAAAGGTAGTTTTTCACAGCTCAATGTAGCTATGATTTTATGTACATTTACATATGTTTCATAGCTTGCTCATTCACATATAATGATCCTTGATTTTGGGTTTTTTAACATATATTGTCATCATAAGAACATGAAATTTCCGTTATATAAGCATGTTTCTTAACATATTTCTGCTGCGTTTTTCTGAATGTTTAAGAGGTTAACCTTTAATGTTATGAACAACAAACCCATTAATGCTCAGGTCCTTAGCTCTACTTGCCAATAGGAGCACTACACGGGTCCAGCATGCATTCTAAGACTCTATTTTAAAGACATCTTCATTGGTTTTATTTATGAGTGTTTAATCAATTAGGTTGGGCGTGTTTTGCCATGTTATGCATTTACTTTGGGTTTGTCTTATTTACAAAATGCTTCCGCATAGTTTTAAACGTTTCAATTTTGGTTGTTTTGTTTTGAATGTGGCATAGTTTCGTTCTGAGTAACTATGACTGTGATCTTGGTTTGTTCACACGCCTCACAGTAAAACTCTACATGTGGATTTTGAGGGTATGATAGATTGGTATCAGAGACATTGGTTATAGGGAACTAGGTTGCATACACACTAGTCTATAACCGTGCACAGTTAGTTAGTTACTCTTGACTTATCTTCTTACTGTATACTCATTTGCATACGCATTACATACACTGCAATATGGCATCTTCATCGTCTTCACCCCTGTTCGACACGCACTAGGAAAGGAACCCGAGGTTCCTATTCTTCCTTGTTGTCTATGAGTTATGGTTCTAGACCCCATAATTATATATGATGTATACTTTCCAGATGAGTCAAAAAAATTGAGCGGGACATGGCTAATCCTAACAATGGGACTGGTATCGCACTGCACTAATTAGGATGCTAGAAAAGAAAAAATGTTCAATGTACGATCCCTACCCTAACTAGAGACGCCATATTATACCCCCTGCCTTGCACACCTCATATGGCTATTGTAGCTTTAGTAGCCTCACATGACAAGCATATAGTTCATATACATTAGCTGTAAAACTAGCTCGAGCCTCGGTAGGCCCTAGGGAGGGAGCCTAAGGAGGAACCAAAGGAACACTTGATGGTTTAGCGCTTCATGGTGGAATGCTCAAGTCTAGATGCAAGGCCAAGAGATGGCTAATGCTTTGTCATAGAGGAGTTTAGAGCAATTATAATGGAGGAATATTCTCCTTGTAATGAAGTTTAGAAACTAGAAGCTGAGAACTAGTAATTAAAGATGGAAGGATCTTACGTCAAGGCTTAAACCACTAGGTTCATAAGCTGGCGACACTGTCCTGGCATGGTTGACCCACCAAGTCGACGTATTGATCTCTACTTACGTGGTTTATTGCCGGAGAAATGGTGACTGCTGCAAATCTCCCTACTATTTAACAAGTTATCCGACTAGCTCATAAGCTCACTAACTAAGCCATGGAGAATGGGAGGTTACCCAAGCGAGGCGTTGTGGCAAGCATGCCCCCAATAAACGTAAGTAGGAAAATAATGCTAGCAAGGATCGTCATCCGGTAATCAACCTTAGAAACACCAACCTCAACAGCACCACCAACATAGACGGTTTGATAACAATCGTAACTTTAACCAATCATCTTCATCATCTCAAGGACCAAGTCGATACGTGAGGAAAAATTCAAAGTGCAATCGATGCAATTACCACCACACTTGCAGGTGTGATAGATTCTGATGCCAGCGTTGTGGGAAGGTTGGACATGCGGCAAAGGATTGTCGTGGAGAACTAATCAAGAAGCCTAATAACCTTAGCAGCCTCAGCAGCCCCATGAAACACCAAAGGGTTGCTTTGAGTGTGGAAAGGAAGGGCACTTCAAGAAGAACTGTCCTCAACTTAAACGAAATGGGAATGTCAACGGTAATGGTGGCGATAACAACAATGGTGGTAATGGTGACAACAATTATGGAGCCAAAGGGAGCCTTTGTCATTAGTTCAGGTGAAGCTCTAAATGATCCTACTACTGTACTCGTAAATTTCTAGTTAATGGTCCTTTCACTTCTGTATTGTTTGACACTAGAGCCGATAGGAGTTTTATCTCTACTAAGTTTTGTAGTCTCTTCAGTGATATGCCCTCTGTCTTGGAGTCTAAGTATGTTGTAGAGTTGGCTGATGGTAAGCAAATCTCTGTTACACATATCCTTAAGGATTGCAAGATAGAACTCACTAGTCATACCTTTGACGTTGATCTTATGCCCATTACTCTTGGAAGCTTTGATGTGGTCGTAGGCATGGATTGGCTGTCATAGAAGCAGGCCGAGGTAATTTTCATCAGAAGGTCATTCGTATTCCCGTGGTAGATAGGGAAACGCTTCGGTTAAGGGTGAGAAGAGTGGTGCTGTCATAGGTATCATATCATTCATGAAGACTCAGAAGTGGCTATGCAAGGGTCACTTAGCCATATTATCCCTCGTCTCCAACAAGCAACAAGAGGAAAAGAAAGTAGAGGATATTACGATGGTTCATGACGTCCCAGAGGTGTTTCTAGAGGATCTTCTGGACTACCACCTCATTTTCAAGATGAGTTTCAGATCAATTTTACTCCCAGAGCTTCTCCGATTGTGCGAGCACCTTACCGATTAGCCCTAAACGAACTACAGGAACTATCTACACAACTCCAGGAACTGTTGGATAAAGGGTTTATCCGACCAAGCTCATCTCGGTGGGGAGCACCTGTTCTCTTTGTTAAGAAGAAATATGGCACTTTTCGAATTTCATCGACTACAGGGAATTGAACCAAGGTCACAATCAAGAACCAACACCCTTACCACATATCGATGACTTGTTTGATCAGCTTCAGGGTTCAAGCTATTATCCGAAGATTGACTTGAGATCTGATTATCATCAACTTAGACTCTGAGAAGAAGACATCTCCGAAACTGCGTTTCGTACTCGTTATAATCATTATGAATTCTTGGTCATGCCTTTTGGGTTGACTAATGCACTTGTAGTGTTCATGGATATCATGAACCGTGTGTGCAAACCCTAAATTGATCAGTTTGTTATCGTTTTTATGGATGACATATTGATTTATTCTAGGATCAAGGAGGAACATGAGGAACACCGGCGTTTAATCTTGGAGCTACTTAGAAAGGAACAATTGTACGCCAAATTTCTAAGTGCGACTTCTGGATTCGTGAGCTGCAATTTTTTGGGTCACATTGTAACGAGAAGGGAATACATGTGGATCCTGCAAAGATTGAAGCGATAAGGAACTGGTCGGTACCCAAGACACCTAGTGAGATAAGGCAATTTCTTGGTCTGGCAGGATAGTATCGGCGTTTCATTGAGGGATTTTCAAAGATCGCTCACCTCTCACAACTTTGACCCATAAAGGAACAACCTATAAATGGGGTGAGAGTAAAGTAGTGCTTTTCAGTTACTAAAGCAGAAACTCTGTAGTGTACCAACATTAGCATTACCTGAAGGAAGTGATGATTTTGCATTTTACTGTGATGCTTCTATCCAAGGACTTGGTTGTGTCCTGATGCAACGTGACAAAGTAATAGCTTATGCCTCGCGACAACTGAGGTACATCAAAAGAACTACACTACTCATGACTTGGAGTTAGGAGCAGTGGTCTTTGCCTTGAAGATTTGGAGACATTACTTGTACGGTACCAAGTGCATCATTTACAACGATCACAAGAGTCTTCAGCATATCATTGAGTAGAAAGAACTTAACATGAGGCAATGACGCTAGGTAGAATGCGTGCCCTACAAATGACAATTAGTTTTTACTTGCCCGGACAAATTATGGAAGCCCAGACGGAAGCCTTGAAAGGTGAGAACATTAGATCCGAATCTTTACGCAGGATGGATAAACAGTTAGAAGTCAAATATGATGGAATACGATATTTCATGGATAGACTTTGGGTACCTTTATATGGGAATCTAAGAGACTTTGTTATGAGTGAAGCGCACAAGTCTGAGTATTCCATGCATCCCGGCTCTAACAAAATGTACCATGACCTGAAGGCGCACTACTGTGGCCTAACATGAAGGCAGATGTAGCTACATACATGAGCAAATGCCTTACATGTTCTAAGGTTAAAGTGGAATATCAGAAACCATCTGGGTTACTGCAACAACCTAAAATCCCCTTATGGAAGTGGGAACAATCTCCATGGACTTCATTACTAAGTTGCCCAGAACTTCTAGTGATTATGACATGATATGGGTGATCATGGATCGACTCACTAAGTCAGCTCACTTCTTGGTGATAGACTGATAAAATGGACTGGTTAACGTGAATTTACTTGAAGGAAGTAGTGTCAAGGCATGGTGTGCCGATCTCGATTATATCTGATCATGATGCTCGTTTTACGTCCCAATTCTGACAATCGTTAGAGAAATCTTTGGGTACGCGTTTGGACAGGAGCACTGCCTACCATCCACAAACCGATGGTCAGAGTGAACATACCATTCAAACTTTGGAAGACATGTTGCGTGCTTGTGTGATAGATTTTAGGAATATTGGGAAGCTCATTTACCATTGGTTGAGTTTTCTTACAACAATAGTTATCATACAGGCATCAAAACAGCACCATTTGAGGCATTATATGGGAAAAAATGTAGATCACCAGTTGTTGGGCAGAAGGTGGTAATAGTCAATTGATTGGTCCTGAATTAGTACATGAGACCACAGAGAAAATAGTGTAGATACGAAATAGCATGACTGCGGCGCGAGACAGACAGAAGAGTTACGTAGACGAATGAAGGAAACCTTTGGAGTTTCAAATCGGTGACAAAGTCTTGCTGAAAGTTTCGCCATGGAAAGGTGTAATTCGGTTTGGCAAGAGAGGCAAGCTTAATCCAAGATATGTTGGACCATTTGAGATTCTGGAAAGAATAGGTCTAGTGGCATATCGATTGGACTTGCTTGAGTCACTGAGTGGTGTTCACAATGTATTTCACATTTCAAGTCTAAAGAAGTGCCTATCTGACGAGACACTAATTGTACCACTCAAGGAATTACAAGTACATGATCAATTATGCTTTGTGGAAGAGCCCGTTGAAGTAATAGATCGTGAGGTCAAGACTCTTAAGCAAAACAAGATACCTATAGTCAAAGTTCATTAGAACTCTAAACGTGGATCGGAATTCACGTGGGAATGTGAGGATCAGATGAAGCAAGTGTCCTCATCTGTTAGAAATGACGGCAACAGCCGGGGAAGGTACTGATTAAATTTCGGGATCAAATTTCTTTCAACACAGGGATGATGTGATAACTCACTCGATTTCATTATGCTAATTCAGTAAACCAAGGACATAACACAACCATGTAACGCAATTTTCAGGACGAAAATTCTTTCAATATGGGGATAATATGACATCCGGTAATTTCCCGTTACCAAACTCCGTTAGTTCCATTAAGTCTTGCATACGTGTCGTGCGCACACACTAGTTATCGTTGAACGTTGGTAACTTAATAATAATCTATGATAAACAATAATAATCTAATTAATAATATTGGTTATTAGTTGTGTTTGTGTGGTTCATAGTTTTATAGAATTTTAAATGTTTGTTTTATAAATTTTACGCGATAACGTGACACGTGTAAAATATATTTCGTGTTTGTGTGACTTATTGTAAATGTCTAGGATTATTATTATTGGTTAATAATACTTGTGTTTGATAGTTAAAAACTATTAAAAAGTTTTAGAAAGATAGTTTTTAACAAAATAAATTATAGGGGTTATTTTGTAAATACTTTTTAACCAAATATTACCAAAATTACCCAACCCTAAACCCCCCAAACCCCATAATCGGCCGCAATCCCTCTCCCCGTCTTCAATGTTGCGGTTTTGATCAACAAACAAGAAGAACAATTCGATTTTGATCGATTCCAAGTGTTACAAGGTGTTTTACAAGTCCAATTCTGATTCTACACGTTTAAAGGTATGTTTTAACAAGTTGTTCATATTTTGGTGTATATGAACCCTAATCCACGAAATATATGATGATTATATGAAATTGATGATTGTATGATGATTATATGATGTTAGTTAGGTTGTATGAATGCTAGATTATGTTGATTGTACAAGGAATCTAGGGTTTGATCATCTAGTTCATACATTGCCATAAGAGGAAACTTTTTGTTCTTGGAATTCATGATTTGATGATGCTAAGATGTAGATGTGATGCTTAGAAGTTAGTTTAATTGAATGTACAAGAAAACATGAAATTATGATATTGATCATGACTTACTAAGAGTAGAAACTTTTGTGTATGAAGTTAGGAATTTGGATGTTTTGGAGGTGATTAGCATGTTAGAATGAATGCTATGAACTTGATTAGGTATACAATTGTTGAAATTATGGTTGAATTGGTTACTAGGTCACTTTTGGGTATTACTTTACCAAAAGGGAAACTTTATTTTTGTAGAACTTCGGATGTGATGATTTGGGCATGTTTATGATGTTAAGATCATGATAGAATGATTTTGGATGATGTTTGTTGTGTTAGAATGATATGGAAGATTTTTGTTTTGTTAGAATGTGTAATTGAGTTGTATGGATGCTTGGTTGATCATCTAAGAAGTATAGGTTTTGATGATCATACATGATGATGAATTATGGTTAGTGATTAGGAGATCGTGATTGGGTTTGGATTTGGTTGTCACTATGTATGTTAGTAATGTGATTATGATTGTCATACACGCATGAAAATCCGAGGCCCCTACTTAGTAGGATTGGTAGGGTTTAGGATGTGAGGTCGTGGGAGGCTTCACATGGCATGTAGTGCATGATTAGACTTCACATATGAATTCTTTGATTGATGAATTTATATTGATTGAGCATGATGATTATTTGAGATTTGCGTGAGTGTATGATGATATAATGTGGTATGATGACCTAGGTAGAACTTGGGTTGATGATGTGATGGAAGTGGATAACTTACATGATAGTCGTGTATGATAAGTTTATTTGTATGATTAAACAATATTTCATCTAATATGTCACAGACGGGTCAAACGGGTCAACTAGGTTAACCTAGGGTTGCTAAGTTTTCTGTGAAGACGTACTTATGTACTTGTGTGATCTAGGTAACCTTTGAAGGGTTGTCTTTGCACCTATCAGGAGTCTCTTTATTCATTATCAGTATACACTAGGTGAGTTCGTGCCCCTCTATTCTTATAAACCTTCTTCTGGGGGAGGTAGCATACTTGTACACAAACGCTAATTTATTATTATAAGTTGTGTATGTTTTAACATAGTCTTTGATACATTGAAAAGTCCTCACACTTTGAGATCGTTAATGTTGGTAACTAGCAGGAAATCTTGGATAGTACTACTAGGTGTGACAAGCCCAACCTGTGCGACTCGAGGTCAAACGGGTGCAATATTTTCCTATACACAAACATTGTCATGACCTGGTAAGTCATGACGGGAGGCAACAAACGCAACACAGTCAGCTTCGATCGCAAAATCACTATGTTTATTACTTGTGAGTATAGACTGGCTATCTATTTCAATACACTTATTATGCTATACAATTGATAATGTTTATGTTAAACGCAAACTCTTGAACTCACCAACCATTGTGTTGACATTTTTAGTATGCTATTCTCAAGTTATTAGCTCTGCTTGCCAATAGGAGTACTACATGGGTCCAGTATGCATTCTAAGAATATATTTTAAAGACATCTTTGTCGGTTTTTATTTATGAGTGTTTAATCAATTAGGTTGGCGCATGTTTTGCCATGTTATGCATTTTATTACTTTGGGTTGTCTTATTTACAAAACGCTTCCGCATAGTTTTAAACATTTGAATTTTGGTTGGTTTTGTTTTTAATGTGGCATATAGTGTCGTTCTGAGTAACTAATGACTGTGATCCTCGTTTGTTCACATGCCTTGCGGTGAAACTCCGCACGTGGATTTAGAGGGTGTGACATGTTAGAGATTCATACAAAAGATAATTCAAGTCCAATTGAAATGTATGCTAATGTTGACATAGCAGATCTATCTAAGGAAACACTCTTGGTGATGGATGTTATGGAGATTAAAACAAATGATTCAATGCCCAAGGGATTTTGGCAGAAAAATTTAAGGCATCAATAAATAAGGCATTACGAGAACTAGAGCTGTACAAAGAAAAATCCATGTTCAATATCAAAGAAGAGCCTGAAGATTTCTTTGACTAAAGACTTATGCATATCTTAAGGGGAGTATGGTTGGAGCCTTGATGTAACACTTGGTTATTTTTTAGAGTCAAAGATAGAAGAATAAATAGAAAGAAAAGATATTTAACCCGTTATCGGTATGCCCCCTTATGAGATGTTATATGGTAGGAGATGCAGAACACCTGTCTGTTGGGGTGATATTGGTCAGAAGGAGTTAGGGAGCGTCAAGGTGATCGAGGCTACGACTGAGAAGCTTGAAAAGATCAAAGCCTTCATGAAGGCAGCAAAACATAGGCAAAAGTCGTATGCTAACAAACGACGTAGACCGGTTGAGTTCCAGGTGGGTGACAGGGTTAACCATGTTAATTTGAGTTAAAATGAACGGTTGAACTCGTAACCGATCCTCATAAATCCTTAAAGCCGTTCGACAACAAAAACACGATAATTTCACAATCAAATGAATTCCAAACGGTTGTTTAAACATTTCTAATTTACTACTAAACACGATTTTACCCAAAACAACTTGATCATCGTCAACGAATCGCATAACCTCGTGACCTGCAACTTAAATAAACGCCATTATCTGAACATCAAGATTTAAAATTAATAAGGGGTGTTTGTCTAGTTTGTCATACGAAGCTATCCACGAAGTTAATTTGATTATCTTCACCGATTGCTCATCCAACGACTCAACCCCAGTTGCGACTAACGTTCGTCTTGTTCAATTCCTATCCATCTTCAAATCGGGTAATTTAACACATCAAAACACTCGGTTCCAGTTAGGGATAAAATCCATAAGTTTAATTTGGTTAAGACCATCAAAATGATGTTCAATTTGATCTAATTTAACTCTAGGGTTCTTGGGTTTGGGGGAAACTTCTTAATTTGATTTAAAAGATTTTAAAACCAAAGTAAACCAAGGCCGTGGCCCTGGTTCACTGGTTAAGACACTGCACCCTTTCCTAGAGGTCCCGGGTTCAAACCCGGGCAACCCCACATATTTTTTAATGCGTTTTGACTTATAAAAAACATAGAAAATTTTCTAAAAGTTTTGTAACCTTTATTATTTTTAAGGTCACTTAATAAGTTTCTGTAAAAATTTTTATTTAAATAATTTGACAATTTCTATGAAATAAAGATTATAATTAGGATATTTTTATAAAATAGACTTTAATTGATGTTGTATATCACCATAATTTTATTAGTTAAAACATTATTGATTAAAACTATAATTTTTTTATAAATACATATAAAAAGTTATTACACTTTATATATTTAAGCTTTGTTGATTATTGTAAATTTATGTTTATTACAAAGTATTTAATTATTATCATTCTCTTCGTTAAAAATTAAAATAAACTGTTTTATTATTAAGTATTAACAAAACCCCAAATTCTCCTTGAAACCCTAGTACTCATTAAATCATTAAAAGTATCATTTAACTTAAATTTTGTAAATATTAATAAATGTTTAGGTATCTCGTGAAGGATTACTTTGGAACGTCATTTATTATTTTTATTAGTCACCTCTTATATATTTATTTGGCCAAGTGAGTATTTCTATATCCCTTTTTAATATTTTCACACTTTAGGGTGAAACATGTTATCTTATAAACATTGCACTTGTAAACATGTTTGATTCTTGTAAACTTATGGCATTTCACCTATATGTTGTGGTTAGTTGACCTTTGTAGCTACCATGTAATATTGAATATATGTACAATCATTAACTATTGCTCGTAAACCTTTGAGACTTGTAAAAATCGTTCAAGGTTTGATTGTGCATTTTGTCTTACATCCCTAGTTACTTTGTTCTCTTACTTACAACATGAATTGCCATCTTTTATATACTTATGTATTGAAAACTATGGAAATCTCACCAACATTACTTTGACCTTTTATTTTTAACATGTTTCGGGAAATATTTAGGTTTGATCGCCACTATTGAAGCATGTTCACACCTAGGAATGGACCTTGTTAAATAAATAAATGAGCTTGTTATATTTCTTATTTTGCTTGTTATTTTCTTTATTTGAGACTTATGTTTGTAATGTTACCTTTGAAACTTATGAATAATATATTTGGATTTAATAATAGCGTTATGTGGCTGTGAACGATCTTAACTCTCACTCTTCGATGTTTCCGCCCTCAAGGTCGGGTGTGACATAATGTTCTTGTGTTATATGGTAAAAGTTATTTGATAGTGTAAAAAATAAGATTTTTCAATATGTATACAAGGCTTATTTTGAAAATTTTATTAAACTTAGTATTAAACAAAACCTAAACCCTAGCCCCTACATACCCCTTTGTCACGTTGAGAGCATGCACACCCCATCCCATGCGATTTTGATCAAGAAACCCTTAAGAACACCGATTTAGGCTTATTCGATCATTCCTACATGCTATCAAGTGTCATTCTCAATCATTACACGATTACGGTGAGATTTTGATTAGTTTTTCATAATTTTTTTTATTCTAGAACAAACCCTAGTTCAAGTGGACATGATAACAGAAAATTGATGTTGGTTGTTGATTTTATAGTGGTAGTTGAATTGTATTGGTGTTTTTTACGTGAGTTATACACGAATTTCATAGATTTTAATGTCTCGTTTATACGTTACTATAAGAGGAAACTTTAATTCTTGAGAATGTAGAGTTTTGTGATTTATTGATGTTTCTTGTGCTTTGATGATTGTTATGAAGTAGTTTATGTATAGATTGATGAATAAATGATTGAAATTGATGAGATGTTGGTTGTTGGATACTACTTTCCCAAAGAGAAAACTTTATTAATATGCTTGATTATATTTCATAAATTGGGCATACACGTTGTGTTAGGATGATGTTAGGTTGCTTGTTGAGTAGTGTCTAATGTGTTAGAAAGCATTAGTTGGATCATTGGTATGCTATGCTAGAATATTTAGAAAATCTAGGATTCATGAAGTAATTGTACAATGTGATAAGATTACATTGGTAAGTTAGAGATTTATGATTGGATTATGATATTTGATCATTATGTATGTTTGGTTATTGTTGGCATGAATCATGTTTGGGAATATGATGATGAACATCATACACGTATGTGAATCCGAGGCCCCTACTTAGTAGGATTTGCAATGTTTCAGATATGAATTAGTGAGTTGCTTCACATGGCATGTAGTTTGTGATTAAACTCAATATGTGACTAGGTAGTTGGGATTTTTTTTAATTGTGATGACCAAGATGATTGTTTTTTAGGTTCGTATATGTTGTATGATAAGCTATACTAGTATGATAATCTTGCTAGAAACTAAGGTTTTCTATGTGATACACACGAATAGTTTTGCATGATAATAATGGATAATGAATTACTATACTTGAACAAATAAGATTTCACTTAACATGTCAGCAACGGGTCAAATGAATCAAGTGGATCAAATGGGTCAATGTTTTTCAAATCATTTAATTCAATGTGTTTGATTGAGCACTTGGGGTTTGTTAGCTATTTTGGTTGCACGTACTTATGTACTCATGTGTTCTAGGTAACATATGATCGGTTGTCTTGCCATTCATTCTTGGCTTCACATTTCTTATTCGTTTGTATATCAGGTGAGATCAATACCCCACTTTATATGCTTTCTTTTATAGGAGAAAGCATACTTACTTTTACAAACATTTTAATTATTATAAGTTGTGTATAGTATAACATAGCGTGATATACCATTGAAAGCCCTTACCATTTTGGATCGTTACTTAAGGAAACTAGCAGGGACTCTTGGGTATTACAACTGAGTTTGACAAGCCCCACCCACACGATTAGAGGTCAAGTGGGTATAATATTTTCCTAAACAACTAACATTGTCACGAATTGGTTTGTCATAGTGGAAGGCAAACTAACGTCATGACAGAAAGCAAACTAACGAACACAGAACGAACACAGTCGGCTTCAATCGCAAAATCACTAATATTAATACTTATGAAATTAGACTAGTTATCTACTTGAATACAATTGCTTATGTCTTTACAACCACTATTGAACTTACCAACTATTGTGTTAACACTTTAGTATGTTTTTCTTAGGTCAATGTTAACAGCTTCATCTAGGAGCACACCATGGGTCAAGCATGCAGAGTAGACTTACTTCAGAAGATATACACAACTTAGAGAAAATAATATAAGTGTAAAATCTTTCAAAGCCAAAGACCAAAACCTCTGAAGCCAAATATCAAATCTTTCGAAGCCAAAGATAAAGTTTTCTAAAGCTTCAAAGACAAAGTCTTTCGAAAAGACTGATTTCTTCCAAAAGTAGAGAAGACATGCTTTCTTTGATCACCTTTTGACAAAAGGTGACCAACTTTTTGTTGCCACTCTGACAACTCACCGACTTATGCAACTTGGTGAAAAGGTCCATGCCTTTGTCAACTGTAGATTATGGTCTATGATCTATAACTTTCGACTTTGTACCTTATATCTTTTTTGTAATATATTAGGATGTGAGCTATGGTATTTCATATTCATAAGTCAAAAGGCAAATTGTTTTTTAACTTTACATTGATATTGTTGTCTAGATTAGTGTTTCCAGCTCGCTTTCAAAGTATCGTCAGATGTAAGATGTAGTATAAAGTATCTTAGGTTTTTGTATTTATCTTCATGCCTTGTAATAATTGTAATATAACTTGAGAACAATATATAGCATTCTTGAAAACCATACTCATCTTGTTCTTAATTCATGTTCTGTCTCATTACTTACTTGTGTTCATAATATTATTTACTTAATACCTGATTCCCTATTTGGTTTGTTAAGTGTTCTAACACTCTGCGTATTGTGAAACAGATTGTATTGACTATCCCTTAAACAGTTATGCATATACAACATGTTAGGACCTGGTATTTGAACGAAATACCTAATGATTAACGTGTAAACCAAACCAAATAGTGCGGAATCCTATTTGATTGGCGATCCAATCAGTGAGAACGCACGTAGAATCAATAAAGTATTGAATCTAACATTAAGAATCGATTGGGAATCGATCTACTGCGTTCTTTGAACTTGGAGTATCAACATGGAGGTTTCTGGACAGCTAGGGTACGTCTGAAATCGAAATAGAATTAAAGCTCACCTTTTTTTCACAAATTGGGTTGTATTTATAGGTTAGTATTATTCATTCGTGCGACTAAACCATTAGTATGGTTCAGTCGTGCGATTGAATCACGCGGTCGATTCATCTACATGACTGAGTGTTCAGTCGTGCGCCTGATTCAGTCGCATCAAGTTGTTCAGGCGTATAGACTATTTAGGCGCATGGACACTCAGTCGCATGGCCATTCGGACGCATGACTACTGTTGGGCCGCATGGTCCAATCAGACGCATGAGAACTTCACTTCACCAAGTTTAGTGTATTCAATATTATAACATTATGCATAACACTTCAAAGAATCACAAACCTAATTAACCAATTCAACATCGACTCATTAATGAAATATTAAACATTATAATTAACAAATAACCAATATTATTTCATTAATCATTCCAAACATTACATCAGAATCAGACAAACAAGATCTATTACATTCATATCATGATCTAGGGACATACATGTATCAACAAACTCCCCCTTGGACCTTGATCTCTCTAATGTCTTGTTGTCTTCATTACCTCCGCATACTTCTGTACTTATCCTCTTTTGTGACTCCTGGATGAATCTCAAATGCATAATAGAGTCTTATGACATTCTAGAACTGGAGGGCTTGTACTATATCCTGCGTATCATAGAACAGTGGCCACTTGTATAGAGTGTAAACATCATTAGCTGACAAGTTGGTAAGCCGCATTGGGTCAAATACCCTGATAGTATCCATTTGGCCCTCTTTGTTTAGGACTATGACCGCTTCTCCTGTCCTCCAATCGTAGTACCACCTCTTAAAGTGTGGAGTGAAGTCCTGTGGCATTTCCCTGAGTGGGATTATTGACATCGTGCGAGGAGGACTCCACTTCAACACTATCTTTGGCTTTCCAGTAATGGAATTAACTTTAGACCTTCTGATGTACCTTATAGGCTGTTGGGGTCTGAAGTTAACCCACCTGGTGTGGTACTCCTTCCTTAGGGCAGCCTCAAACCAGCCTGACATCTTTCTTGGGTCAGCATACAACAACTTCTGTTGGCCAGCTGGTTGAGCTCAAAACCTGGTAGAGTCATTAGATCATGTGGAAATCTAAAGTACTCTATGCCCTTCTCCCTCAAAATATGCCCATGCTATAATCCTGCCTAACACCTTATGATGTTTCTTGACTCTGTAGAGTTTGGTGTAGGCGTCATGTTTACGTGCAGCGCGTTGGGCTCTAACTTCTTCAAAACAAGTAGCCTATTCAGCCTTTCGGATATCAACATCATCATTTGAGGCTTGGGTCGATCCCTCTTTCTTCTCTGACTCCTGCTCCATTTTGTCTAACACCTCAAATGTATCACTGACAAGGGATTCACCCAGATTGGGGACCACATTCCCTCATTGTCAGCATACTGAGGGTAGTGCTCTGCAGTGACATCTTCTATCTCTATTTCATCAACATCATTGAGCTCTTCGTCACTTGTCGAGTCGCACGTTGGAGCATCCTTCACAATCTCATCGGGATATAGCTTGAAGATCTCAGCTAGTTGCTCATTTGATAGATCGTGAATTCTTTCCCCTTCTTCAGGGGTATAACTCACTGACCTTCTGACGATCCCTTGCAGATCAAGAATCATAGTTAGCTGAGTCTTGATTGCTGAAGGGGAGCAACATCGAACTCATCCTCTCATAGTTTGGATCTGTTGATTTAACATGTAGCACATCAACCATTAGTTAATAATCAAAACAAAATACATTCATCTTAATATAACCATTAAATACATAAGTTTAAATACATGATTCAAATACAAAAGTAATCAAATACATAGACATCTAATCATTACTTTTGTCTTGGATCACTGGGTCATCACTTGATGGAGCAGAGGATGAGCTTGTTGGTCTTGATTCTTCTTAGACCTCCTTTCTTGACCTTGAGCAGAGGTAGATGCAGCTGCATCCCCTCATTCTTCATCATCATCCTCCTTCCTCTCCTCTGTCCTCTCGTACTCAATCCCCTCATGATCCTCAGTCTCATCATCATCATCTTCATCATCATCATCACCATCATCACCATCTCCCTCTTTAATCTTCAGAGGCTCATCTTTAGATCCCTTAAGTTTGAGCATGATGGTCTTCTTAGCATTCTCCAACTCCTCAATCTTCTTAGCAGATGTGACTCTATGCTCTTGGAGTTGGGCGATCTCGTGGCTCTGAGCAGCCATTTGCTGGGCCTGCTCCTCGATCAGCCGAGCCTGCTCCGAGATCTGGTGTGACTGCGTAGCTGGGAGATCTGCAAGTTGTCGGATTCGCGCAGTCTTCTCTTCATCAGCAGCTAACAGTCGCATCACCATACGGTTTAACGCTGAAAGCTGGTCCTCTATCCCAAATTGAGGTAGATGAGATCCATATATGTGTGTGGGATGAGATGAGGGTCCTGCTTGGTGGCTAGTGGTGGTGGTGGTGGCTGTGGTGAAAATGGGGTTGGGTCTGTAAGATAGTGGAGGTGATGTAGGAGTGAAAGATATGGTGGTGGCTGGCATATGTATAGTGGTGGGAGGTGTGGTGGTGGTAGTGGTAGCTGTAGTGGCTGTGGTGGTGGATGGTGTGGCTGTAAAAGTGGTAGTGGTAGCTGTGGTGGCTGTGGTGGTGGATGGTGTAGCTGTAGAAGTGGTAGTGGTGATGGTAGATGTAGTGGTTGTGGTGGTGACGAAAGTGAGTTTTCTCCTCTTCTTTTTCTGGCCGTGGGGCTGAGCCATCCGTTTCTTCCTCGATCTAGTCGAGGTGGATGCTCCCCCTAGAGCACGGCTAGCAGACTCAGGAGCATAGCTGGGATCTGCAGTCGTTTCTCCCGAATCCCTGGGGCGTTCACCAACCGCCCGAAATCCATACTCTTTGGGAACAACCTTGCTTCTCACAGTCCTAGTCAATGGCTCCTCGTCTAACTCTTCTTCCTCCTCACCAGGTATAAAATCCTGGTGGAACCCGGCTGACTCAGCTATGTCTCCCATGGAGGCAGATACTGGAGGTATAACGTCTGTAGCTTCACCCCTCGGTGGAATGGGCATGTCATCTCCAGTATCCCCACCGTCATCATCATCAGAGTCATCGGCGGATAGAGCAATCTACTCAACATCAGAATCACTATCGTCGTGGCGCCACTTCCTCCTAGCTGGCACCACATAGTTCTCACGGGCCAGATGCCCAAACAATCTCCTAACAGCGGGTTTTACCTGCTTCCCCCTATATACCTTCATCCGGCCCAAGGTGGTATCATCCATCACCTCAAGCACTACAACATCATCCTTCTCCTTTGGCAGGGAGGGGAGCTTCTAGTCTATGATCATCTGCATAAATCGGGGGTACATGCAGAAGCCCTTCTTCCCTTTCCCCTTAATGTTCTCCACAAGTAGGTGAAGATCATCCTGGAGAAGCTGAATGGATGGTTCAGCACCAACGCAACATAAGCGTTCTGGATCTGGTCAGACAACTCATCAAAGCCTCCCTTCCTGGATGTGATGCATTTCAGCAATACGTGAGCAAGATACTTGAACTGGGGACAGAGGTTTCTCTTGTTGATCACCCCAGCATTGATGTCCCCAGAGTACTTGGCTCGAAGAAAACATCCTCTGACAGTAAGTGGTGTAATCTAGTAGGACATTCAGCATCGTCCCCCAACTGTAACACGATCCTAAGATCCTCCTCTATGATAGCTATAGCCTCTCCAAAGATAGTACCTCTGATACAGTGACGCTCAGAGGATCGATCAACTATTGCACCTTCCCAGAAGGCCTGCTGAATAGACCGATAAGGTGTACATGGAGCAGATATAGCGTGTGCAATCTTCGATCTCCTGAGGAAGGTGATAATGCCCGAGAAGTTTGAAGCATTTCTGGATGTCAGATCCAGATGAGCACAATATTGTGCTTCGTACTCATAGTCCAACGGCTGGCCATCTGTTACACAAGGAAAGTAAAACATTAGTACCCATTGGTTAAGAATGTCATGAAACACTTGGACTTGAACAAACTTCTTTTCTGTCATGCGAATGAGGCTGTGCGACTGGGATTTAGTGGTGCGAATAACTCTATACGTACTACTGAGTGTGCGACTGGACTCATGCGTATGTAGCCTCATGCGGTTACACCAGTCGTGCGACCGAACTCATACGCATAGTTCAGTCGTGTGGTTAAGCTGTTCGCACTCTTCAGTTGTGCGACTGAAATTCATCAACCTGTCCATTCGCATGTCATTCTGTCCGCTCAATTCAAATTCAATTTTTAACCAATTTTGAGTTTTAGACTTCGAGTTTTGGTTCATTAGGCTCGGAATCCATTAGTTTAACATCTAAAACCTTTAATTTCATTTGTTTACGTCGTTTGGTTAGGTTATTTTGCCACATAAGTCGCGGTTTTTCTAATGAGTCCAATTGTCCAGATTCAGTGTAAATTGAAGATTTGGTAGTGTTTCTGCATCACAAATTACCTGTAGAATCAATACAGAAGGTCAGTATGTGAGAATCGAGGGTTATAGAGATCAAACGAAATTTGGGCAGCGTAACGTTAGTCGTGCGATTTAGGGTAAATTTGAGAGTGATGAGTCTCTGCGACTGACTCTCTCTCTATTTATACTAACCCTAAATTCAATCATACGATTGGGCTCATATGCACATTTCATTCGGGCGAATGGGCCTCAGTCGTGCGATTGGTTTAGTCGCCGCATTCAGTCGTCCGACTGGAGTTCAGTCATGTGACTTACTCATTCGTTCGCATTAAACATCCGAGTTGGTCATTCGTATGGGCCATTAGGTTGGATGGTCCATACTCATGATCCATTCGTACGAATGGCTCCCATTCGTATGATAAGTCCATACTAATGCTCCATTCGTGCGAATGGGTCATACTTATGAAATTTTCTGCATTTCTTACCATTTTACATGTAAACCCTTTTCAAACTCTAGTATAAACATTATAAGCATTTGATCATCTCAGACATGATCCTTTTAACTTGAAAAACTTTTGATCACCTCAGACGTGATCCTTTTAAACAATTTAATCACCTCAGACGTGACCCTTTTAATCAGTTTAGTCACCTCAGACGTGACCCTTTTAAACTTTGAAAACACATGTGGCCATCTCAGACATGACCCTTTTAGGTGAGTTAATCCCATACTGATTTGCATGATGTAGTCCGACGAACAGACAAACTAAAATGACTAACTAACTAGAATCTTAAACTAAATACAAAAATAGAACTTGTTTTTGACTTTTTGTGAGAGATAAATCCTAAGATAGACATCTCCTGGATTTGGTTCCAGAATAGGCAGCTTCAATTTAGTTTGACCACACATGGAACAATTCACTTTTGGAATCATACAGGCAAGTCAAATCATTTGGGACTCGTTATCAAAACCTTTAGATGCTTAATTCTTGGTTTTCATCCAGAGTCGTTAGCAAATTTAGGAAATCACACTGGTACTATTAGATTCACACATTGATTTGAACTTTCAAGAATTGCAGCCATAATGATTGTCAGTATATTTGTCCTCTTAAATCCATGCACAGACTTTAGACACAAACTGGTGATAGGGTTAGGTTAATTATTTCAACTGACATTTGTGGATCCCACTCTTATATGGTAATCAACATTCCTCAAGAGCTTTTGAGCACTCTACGGGTATTTTTACATGAAGAGACTATTCTTAGAGCTTTCAAAGAGAAGCCAATCCTAAGGTCAGTGCCATCGCATAGCAGAGACGCGGCAAACAACAATGAAGTCCAGAATATCTAGGTTATGATTATCCTCAGGTCAGTGCCATCGCACAGCAGAGAGGCACACAACCAATCTTCTTGTTAGAGCAGCTAAATTTTCTTCTGCACAGAATGCACCAACAACATATGTCATTAGCTTGATTGCATTTGTCTTCCATTTTTTCGTGCTTTGCTCTAATTTTGGTCATCCGCACACATTTGTGGCGTTTACATGCTCATTACCCCTTATTGGAATTTTGTTGATTGTGTTAACCAGTGATAAGATGGCAACCCACAGTTAGTTGAACAACTTAGTTTGATCTTGAAATCACCAGTCAGGTCTACTCATCTATTGTGTTGAATCTACCGACATATCATTTGTGGTCTAGCAACCTCTAGGTCTACTTTCTTTGTGTTACCTTAGTAGTTACTAGTTTTTCTATCATCTTCCCTTTTTATATTGCTTAGACTACGCAGACTTATACTTTGAATTTTGCATCTTTTTTAAATTAAATTTTAAAGTCCCTTTTGATTTGTTCCTGTGTACTATCATTTTCCAAAAGGTTTGAATCTGTATCACAGATACGATCTACCTTATATCGGCTATCTACTCCTTCTCCCTCGTTTTATTTTTTTAAATGTTACTAGCTGACCTACTCTCTCCCCCTAAAATTCTAAAATCATACTGGATTTAATTATTTTAGGATTTTAATAGACAGCTAAATAACATGAATTTAATTTAAACAGAGTAAAATAAATAAAGAAAAATTGAAAAAGAAAAATATAACTGCAATGCATCGGACTACACATGATCATCATCTGGAATAACATCACTTTTCTTTTTACACCGTTGACCTCTAACAAATATAGAAAATGTGGTTTATCAAATGCTTTTGTATAGAGGTCAGCGCGTTGAAAGTCAGTATTAATTTTTACCACATCAATTAAGTTCTTTTCAAAACAGTCTCTTATGAAATGGTATTTAATACCGATGTGTTTGGTCTTTGGATGTTGTCCCGGATTTTTAGGTACTGCAATTGCAGCAGAGTTGTCAACAAAGATAGGAGTAGAAGAAAACTTTAAACTATAATCCCGCATTTGCTGTTGAATCCAGATGATTTGTGAATAGCAACTTGCAGCAGCAACGTATTCGGCTTCACAGGTTGACAATGCAACCGAGGTCTACTTCTTACACTGCTAGGTAACTAATCTCCTCCAAAGAATTGACACCATGCTGATGTAGACTTGTAGTTCATCTTGCAGCCCCCGTAATCCGAGTCACTATACGCCATGAGCTCAAAGTCATCATCATGAGGATACCACAACCCAAGTGTGGGTGTACCCTTCAGATAACAAAATATCCTTTTGACCCCGATCAATGGTTAACCTTAGGCTTAGCCTGATATCTAGAACATAAACATGTAGCATACATGATATCAGGTCTTGAGGCAGTGAGATACATGAGGGATCCAATCATTCCTCGGTACATTGTGGCGTCTACCAGATCTCCATTTTCGTCAAGTGCTATATCATGATTTGTAGCAAGTGGAGTCCCAGCAGTAGACGCATTCTCCATGTCAACCGACTGAGAATGTCTCCCACATACTTAGTCTGATGTAGAAAGATCCCATTCGGTGTCTGATCCACCTGTAACCTGAGAAAGAATTTCATCTCCCCCATAGCACTCATCTTAAACTCTTTCTTCGTATCTGCTTCAAACTCGTTGCATAATTCTTCGTTCTTTGAACTGAAGATTATGTCATCGACATAGATTTGTACTAGCAGTAGGTCTCCATCTTTTTCTTTGATGAACAGTGTGCAGTCAATGACTCCCCTGCGAAATCCGTCTTTCACAAGATGAGTTGAGAGTTTCTCATACCAGGCCCTAGTAGCTTGATGATGCCCAATAAGGCCTTGTCGAGTTTGTAAACTCTGTCCTGATGATAAGGATCTTCAAATCCCTCAGGTTGAGTGACATACACTGTCTCTCAAATTTCCCCATGAAGGAATGCACTCTTCACATCTAATTGATAGACTTTAATCTTCATATACGATGCATTGGTAAGGAAGATACGGATGGCTTCCATCCTTGCCACTGGTGCAAACACTTCATTGTAGTCAATCCCCTCGACTTGGCGAAATCCTTGAACACCAGTCGAGCCTTGTTCCTGATAATGACCCCTTGGTCATCCTTCTTGCATTTTAAGACCCATTTGGTGCCAATGACCTTAGCACCTTTAGGTTTATCTACCAGAGTCCATACTCCTAACTTCTTGAACTGAAGAAGTTCTTCTTGCATGGCACTTACCCATGCCTCATCGTTCAGTGCATCACTTACGTATTTTGGCTCAAACTGCGAGACAAAACACCCATAAGCCCCATCATGAATGTATCCCTTTTCCATAATAGAGGCATAATCAGCTGAGTACAGCTGATTTTGGGTTTGTACTCCTTATCGGACATCCCCAATGACATTGTCTAAGGATGATAAACGTTTAGACGTGATCCAGGAGTAGTAGGAACAGCTACCTCAGAGCCAAGGTTATGAACATTTGGTTCTGCATCTGAGGTAGAAGGAGTTTGAGGTTCCGAAGTCGAAGGTGCATCACCATTAGATGCTTGTGGACTTTCAGGAACTGGAACCCGTTGCTCCTGACTATTCTGGTCATCTTCTTCATCCTCATCTTTAGAGGAGGAGTCACTGTCGTCGACTACTTCCCCTGACTGAGTAGATGATTCTCCCTGTGAACTCGATGATGTTGGATCAAGAGTTGGTGTATTCAAGATATCATCCATCATTCGAGTAGCCAACTTATCATCAGAAGAGAGATAGGGATGTTGAAGGACTTAAAGAATCCATCATAGTCGAAAAAGTAGGCGGGTCCTTTGCCAGTAGGTGGTGTGGCATATCTCTGAACATCAACATTACACCACACTTCTACTAGACCCGTTGAGTTGTTGTAAACTCTCTTGTTCGGTATGTTGTATCCTAGGAAGATTCCTTCATCAGCCTTCTCGCTAAATTTACCTTCTTGAGTCTTCTTTAGAAGTGTACATGGTGCGCCAAATGGTTCGAGATACTCCAGATTCGGTTTACGTCGTTGTAGTAGCTCGTAACATGTCTTTCCGTGGCGCTTGACTATGAGAACTCGATTCAGTGTATAACACGCATTAGCCACTACCTCATTCCAGAATTGGATAGGCAGTTTCGAGTCTGCCAGCATTGTTTGTGCTGTCTCTATCAAGCTTTTGTTCTTTCTCTCAGCAACACCATTCATCTGACGCGTGTATACAGAAGTGAATTGATGCACAATTCCTTTTCCTTGCAATAAGCCTCCATCCATTGATTCTTGAACTCGATTCCATTGTCTGATCGCACCTGTCTTACCTTCAGCTTGTATAGGGATTCCAGTGTAGTTACCAATTCCTTGAAGGATTCAAATGTTTCTGATTTGGATTTCAGAAACATTACCCTAGAGAACCTTGAGTAGTCATCAGTAACTACTTTGAAATACAAGTCGCATGTGATGCTTCTTGTACTGACTGGACCAAACAGATCCATGTGAAGAAGCTCAAGAGGAAGTTCTATAGAATGAACTTGCTTTTCCTTATGAGATTTCTTCGTCTATTTGCCCTTTTCGCATGCAACACTAAAATCAGGAAGTTGGAAATTCTTGACATTAACACCTCTCACAAGATCCTTCTGGATCAAGTGATTCATCTTCCGTTGATTGATGTGTCCCATTCTCCTATACCAGGAGATGGAGTCCTTCTCAGTGGCTTTTGATAGAAAGCACTGAACTTCATGATCCATTGTCGAAGCTGTTGAGAGATCCAAAACATAAAGGTCTTTATATCATGAAGCTGTCATCAGAACTTGGTCCTCTGGAATAACGTACTCTTTCTTAAGGACGTAACACTTCTTGTTGTTGAATATGACTTTAAAACCTTTATCACAGATTTGGGAAACAGAAAGTAAGTTGTTTTGAAGTTGTTGAACGTAGTTCACCCTATCAAACTTAACTTTTTGATTTCCAACTTCTCCCTGAGCTGTGATATAACCCCCCTTGTTTCCAGCAAACGAAACATGCCCTCCTTTTATTTGCTTGACGTTTGATAAAAGAGCTCTGTTTCCTGTCATGTGCCTGGATGCTCCGCTGTCTACAATCCACGTGTTGGTTTCAGCACTGTAGTGAACACCCTGCACATACAAAGTAAAACATTAGTTAGGTTAGGAACCTAAGCCTTTACTGGCTTGGGTTTCCCAGAGGCATCACACATCATGAATTCAACCCATTTTTCCTTAGAGGGTGAGGGAAGCTCAAGTTCCTTCTTGTCATCATTATCAGACATAGAGGATGACTTCTCTTTCCATAAGCCAGATTTGTGCAATGCTTGTTTGTGATAAACAGTCGAATGGCTAATAGGTTGAAAGTTAGGTTCGCTAGTTCGTCTAGGTGGAGTTAAGGAACTCCTCTTATAAGACCTAGGTTTTGAATTCTGAAGTTCAATCTTCTTCCTAGGTGTCTGATAGTAATGACAAAAGGAAGCAATGTGTCCACACTCTCCATAGTTGTAGCATGACCTACTATCAACTTTATGATTAAACTTTCTTTGTGGAGATGCGTGTGACACCCTGGTAACATTACTTAGTTTGGGTTTTGACTCTGTTTCTTTTGATGTTTTCTCCTGTTTAACAAAATTAATTGTTTTAACATTTTTAACATCTTTTTCTTTTTGGTTAACTGGTTTTTGACATGAAGCTTGGGAAGATTAATATTAGCAGTCCTTTTAGATTCAGATTTGACTTTGTTTGTCCCGGAATTTATATTAATCTTTTCAAATTCTTCTTCGAGATTAACACAAGGCATTTTACCCTTTGCCTTTGAAGTAGCCATCTTTTGTTTTGTTCTACATTCAATTGATGAACATGAGGAATCTGGATCACTAACAAGAGGGGTAGACACCACATGATCCTTTATGGGGTTGTTATTTATAGGTCTAATCTTAGTGTTCATCAAGGTCTCAGGTGGTGGAGGAACCACTTTATAACCCAAACCCTCCCCGTTGTTTCGTTCTCTCACTAAGGGTTGGACAATGTGTGATGAAGTTGTCCAACTGTGCAGTTTTTGCTTTAATGATTTTACTTCTACTTCTAAAACTACCTTTTGCTTCTTAGTGTCTTTTAGGGAATTAAGATAGTACCTAATGTCATTAGCTTGGTTAAATGCAACTACTTTAGTTTCCCTAAGTTGTTTAGTCAAAAGGTCTATCTTTTCTTTGTAACTATGCTCATTTTGTTTTAAAACTCTATTAGCCTCAGTGCACAGTTGCAAGTCCCTTACTAAGTTATCATTATGATCTAATAACCTAGCAAATTTCTCATCTATGCTATCTCTAAAAGTTTCACAATTAGAACAAGCATGATTTTTAAACAGTTGGTCAGTGGTACTTACCTGAGGAGCTTCAGTAGAGTTAGCCATCAACGTAGCATCAGATGTCTCTAGTTCTGGTGATTCTTTCTTTGCTATTGAAATCTCTTTTCAGGCTTGTAGCTGACCTCAGTTGCAGTTGTCTCTTCAATATTCGACATTGCTATCTCAACTGCAATATCTCCCTCACTCACGGAATCATCATCTAAATCTTCGACACTGGCAATATTTGATTCTCCTGGACAGACAAACCGAAAACTCCAGTCTTGTCCTTCATCATCATGAGCAGTCAAGGCTTTTGGATTTTTGCTTGATGAGGAAGAACTGCTAGCTTGCTTGTCTTGATGAGTGAAGGATGAGAATGGGTTCCCGTTCCCAGTCTTCTTTGGCTTCACACATTCTCTCTTGAAAAGCCCCTTTTCTCCACAGTTAAAGTATATGCTTACATTAATTCACATATTCTTATGATTCCTCATTTCTATGCACGCACTACATATAAAACATATACATATTTTTAGATAGTTTGTAACACTCATTTGTATTACAAATATTCACTTCTATAATCTTTTTAACTTTCTACTTTTTAAGGTCACATATCCACAGTCACATTACCGAGGTTCTCGGTCTTCAGTCTAGTAGCATTCGCTTCAGTTCCAATGTAATGGGTACAAGAAGATCCTGAAGTTTCTGAACTGAAGGAGTAGCTTGTGAAGGACTTGTTGAGCTAGACACAAATGCAGTCTGAAGAGGTGCTCCAGACATCTTAGCTTGAGGTGTGGCATTGTACAAAGCTGGATTCTGAGTGTACGAAGACTTCTGAGCTCTGTACTTCATCCTAAGTGCTTCTTCTCGCAGCTTTAGAATGAAGTCATTTATATCCAACTTTCCCAGCATCTCATTCTGTCTCAGATTTGACACAAATGAAGCCCACTTTTCCGGCAATCCATCTGCAAAATTTGACACCTTTTCTTCCATGGTAGTAGCAACGCCATGTGTATGCTATTCACTCATCAGATGGTAGAATCTATCAATAACATCGTCCAAACTCTCGTTTCCCATTGATGAGAAGTTGTCAAATTCCTTCTTCAGTTCCTTAGCTTTCATTGACTTCAGTGAAGCATTCCCGTCGTACCTTTTTTCCAGCTCATCCCATAATTTCTTGGCCTGCTTATTCTCCGAGTACTGGTGGAAAATATCTTTAGGAATAGACTGTGTAATCAATGCATAAACTCTCTTCTCTGCATTATACTTTACTTTCTGAGCATCGGTCATCCCTCCCAAAGTAAGCTTTACCCCATCTGCTCCCACCGGCATACTATACCCAATCTCGATAGCTTCCCACAAATTTGGATCCACTCCATTGAGGTAGATCTCAAAACGCTGTTTCCAGTGGGGAAACTCATCTAAAGTTAAGAGTTTTGGTGGTTTATTATGATTCCCCACCTCACTCTCAAGCAACAGTAGGTTCTGGATCCTTGAGTCCTTTCCGGCAGTAAACGCTGACATCTGATCTTCCATCTCGATTAACTTTTAAGAGTAGTAATCAAATAGTCAAACTGGTGCGACCGGGTGATGCGAATAGGCTATCCGTGCAAATGAAATATGTGATTGGTTCAATCGTGCGGCTAAACTAAGCGATTGGTTCAGTCGAGCGAATGAAGCTCATGCGTATGAACACTGCGAACGGATGGCTCAGTCGTACTAAGGAGAGGCGACTCAGTCCAATCGTGCGTCTGGAGTATGCGAATGAGTCCAGTCGTGCGAATGGCTCACTCGTGCGACTGAAGCTGCTGTTTTGCGAAAATTTCTAGGTTGAACATGTTTTAGGCGTAAAAATTCAAAATTTTGCAAACCCTAATTGCCTAAGGCCGTAGAAACCAAAACTTGATGACCAGGGTACGTCCAAAACAACTTTTGACACAAAAGATTGCGTTTTTAGTGTAAAAACACAAACATTTTATCAATCTTGATTGAATCACACGTAATCAAGAGCCAAGGCTCTGATACCACTTGTTAGGACCTGGTATTTGAACGAAATACCTAATGATTAACGTGTAAACCAACCAAATAGTGTGGAATCCTATTTGATTGGCGATCCAATCAGTGAGAACGCACGTTGAATCAATAAAGTATTGAATCTAACGTTAAGAATCGATTGGGAATCAATCTACTGCGTTCTATGAACTTGGAGTATCAACTTGGAGGTTTTTGGACGGCTAGGGTACGTCTGAAATCGAAATAGAATTAAAGCTCACCTTTTTTTCACGAATTGGGTTGTATTTATAGGTTAGTATTATTCATTCGTGCGACTGAACCATTAGTATGGTTCAGTCGTGCGATTGAATCATGCGGTCGATTCATCTGCACGACTGAGTGTTCAGTCGTGCGCCTGATTCATTCGCATCAAGTTGTTCAGGCGTATAGACTATTAGGCGCATAGACACTCAGTTGCATGGCCATTCGGACGCATGCCCACTGTTGGGCCGCATGGTCCAGTCGGACGCATGAGAACTTCACTTCACCAAGTTTGAGTGTATTCAATATTATAACATTATGCGTAACACTTCAAACAATCACAAACCTAATTAACCAATTCAACATCGACTTATTAATGAAATATTAAACATTATAATTAACAAATAACCAATATCATTTCATTAATCATTCCAAACATTACATCAGAATCAGACAAACAAGATCTATTACATTCATATCATGATCTAGGGACATACATGTATCAACACAACACAACATGAATGTTATTATTTAAACTTTTGAAATCACCAACCATGTATGACATTTTATTCTTAGGTAACTATAATGCTTGAGTTTGTTTTAACGTGCATGAACATTTAGAGACTATTAAGAAGATCTTGTGTGGGATACTTTTGTTTAGACATTATGTTGGTTTGGACTTGTCATTTTGTGGATTGTTTGTTTGTTTTATGCTTGGACTTGGACTTGGTTATCATGTTTGCCCATTTTTCTTATCCTGTTTAAGGCAAAGACCTTAGTTTTGCTTTTGTATTTACCTTTCGAGGATTGCTAACTAGACACACAAAATTCAAGAAGTTACGTCGGATGATGTTATGACTTATTTTTGAGACATGAGACATCATTTTAATATTTCTTTTACAATACCCATTGTGTTTTGATGATTTTGTTTGTCGCATTCTCATGTTTCTGATACAAACTGGAGTGTGACATATTAGTATTAAAACCATGTTTATAAAGAATTACATAGAATAATTTGACCTAGACTATAACCTAAGAAGTCTTTATATAACACTTGTTGGATCTAATATTCAACCAATTTGAATCATTATATAATCATAAGTGAATATGAAATGGGTTTTTGTGCTTGTGAAGAGTAACTAGAATTTGGTTCTGTTTGTTGATGTAGGATCGTCTCCTCATTTCATGGAAACAATATTCAGTGCTTACACAAAAACTACATGATAATTTCATTTATGCATACTACACAAATTTTAAAACTTCTTGCATGATAAACTTCGTAAACTTTATACGAAATTAAAAGTAAAAAGGAATGAAAACACAACATGAATATAATAGAAGATATAAGAATAAAAAGGATATAAAACAAACTTAAGGAAAATAAACAAAAGAGTTAATTGCCATTTTCGTCCCTGAGTTTTTGTATGTTTTCTCATTTACATCCAAAACTGTTTTCCCCCTTCTAGCTCCTTAACCTTTTAAAAATGTATCATTTTCATCCAGTCTCGTTAACCAAGTTATCTTGGGTGTTAAGTTTCAGTTAAATGAAGGGTAATAATATCATTACATATTGCTTTAATTCAAGAATGATACATTATTATTTTTTTGTTCTATAAAACCCTAGATTACTAAAAGTCAAATAGGGGATTGGCCTGCTCATGTTTGAGACTTCAAGTTCAATTCCATTTTTCTGCCATGATCCCAAATCTTTGCTCTTCTCATGTGGATCGACAATCATCATTCACACCTCCTGGACTCCGATGATCCCTAGTCTTCATTTTCATTGTTTCTTTAGATAGGTAAGCTTCATAGCTCCTCTACTCATTTTTGGTGGGTTTTTACTTAAATTCTATAAATTGATATAAGAGGAAGGAGATGTTGGTTCCTTGCGTGGGCTAAGCCTCTAATGTGTGAAAGTTCAGTTCAAAACATACAAGGGTGTTGTGTATTCAGTCGATCGACATAAAAAATTGGAAGAACGATGGAAAAGAGAACAATGGATTGAAAGTAGTAGTAAGGCTTAGTTGGTTGTTTTTAACTTTGTAATTGAGCAAATTGAAATGAAATTTGATTAGTTTATGTTGTTGAATTTGAAAAGAACTTATTTATAACCAATGATGTTTGTACAATTAAAAAGTTGACTTTTTTTGTCATCTATTGCATTAGATTTTGAGATTTATGTTGTATGAGATGCTTTGGATTAGAGCACATAATGGCCTAAAATGTGTAAGGGGTGGATGGAATTAAATGGTAATTTACTTTTTTGGTTTCATATGAAAAATGGCATGAGAATCATTGTGCAGATTCTTGAACCAATTGGCAATTAACTCTTGAGCCCATTTCGTGCAGGCTTCTCTTTTTGCAAAATTCTATTTCGTCAAATGAACCCATTAGCAATCTAGTTTTTTGTGTTTTGCATATGAAAAACAACATGTGAACAACTGTACAGATCTCTTTGTTGAACATTACTCAATCTAGTCTTTTAACAGTGACCTCAAAAGTCAACTTTAATGTATTTTAGCATTAAGATGGATTCGAGCATAAATGATTGTTGTGAATTGGATAATTTTTTGTGCAGACCATTATGATAATGGCATTTGTATTGAAATTTTGTGTTTCAAATGTTTTTTGATTATCTATTATGAGAGTGTAGACAACATATATTGGGTGATATTTTAAAATTAATTATGGGTTACATAAATTAAATGACATACCACATGGATCCATGGCTTAAAAAATCACATACCGCATAAAAATCAAATTGAAATTCATTTTGTTACAAAAGTGGCCACTGCTAATTACTCTCAGTTAACTAACTTATAAAGCCATGGATAATCACTTTAAATCTTGCAATTTGAGCACCAATACTTTCAACTATAGTGGGTATTACCTTTTGCTCGGTCTTAGGAACCTTCCATATTTCCAACTATAGTGTTTCAATTTTAGAAGCCAAAAAAGTTTTATGTTTGCTTAAAGTCAAAAAAGAAAATGGCAGACCAATTTATGTTTTATTATACCAATTTCAAGTTGACCTCAAAAGTCAACTATAGTGTTTTTATAACAACTACATGATAAAAGTGCATGCAACTTGTAATATAATTCAATTTGCATATCAAATGAGAATATTAGTTGAAAAAAAATACCAAAATATCAAGATCGGAAGTACCAATATATCAAAGTATCGAAACCAAAATTCTAAAATACCAAACTACCCTAGCTACCCAAACTACTTATTACATAGCTGATGGTTGACTTCTTGGTTGTGAACCTGTAACATCTGGTTATTTTCTTGAAGCCGACAAGAGAAAGAAAAGAAATAAAGCCCAAAGTCGAGGGACCAAACTTGCCAAAATGGGAGAATGTTCGAAAGAGTGGGGATTAAGAGGGGAGGGCAGCCCACACCCTCCTCCATACTCATAAAATCAGCCAAAGAGAGAAAAAGGGAGAAAAAGAGGGTTTCAAGCTTCGGTTTCATGGATTCAAGCACAAAAGTGACGTGTAGCGGGTTGGATTGAAGTTCTACTTGACGGGTTGTTTGTGTGAGTTCTAGGACCCCTCTTTTACACGTTTTCAACTAATTTGGGGCTAGAACACATAGTAAACTGTTTTTGAAATATGTGTGTTGAACCCGTGTGTATGTGTTTGTGTGTGATGTGAATAGGGTTTTTTTTTGGGATTGTGTGTGCTTGAATGGTGTTGTGGTATGTGTTATAAGGTTTTGGATGGTTGATTGGGATTAGAACATGTTCGAGAGGGTTTGGAGGCCAAAAAGTGCACATTGGGTTCGAGAGGAACTGCATTCTGCATCTACTAGGGCTATGCGATCGAATGGCATGCGACTAAGGTTCATCACATGCGAGTCATGCAACTGGAGTCCATACGCTTATGAATCGTGCGACTGGGGTTCATTATGCGGCTGGGGTCCATACGCCTAGGTTCATCTGCATTACGTCCATTCGTATAGCTGTTCATCCGCATTAGGTCCATTTGCATAGGTGTTCATCCACGTGAGGTTCATTCGCATAGGATACATCCACATTGGGTCCATTCGCCTAATGTTTAGTCGCCTGGGAGGCCATGCGACTGGAAGTTGCCCATAGCCCAAATAGGGTTCATGCGCCCGGGAAAGCATGGTTTAACTTTCTGACTTTGGGGAGATGGGTAGATGTAAGCTTTGACTTGAAAGGTTTCTGGGGGTTCCTGTAAGTGACTTTGGAGGTCATAGATGATATGTGAGGCATGTATGTTGATGTAAGATTTTTTCTTATGCATGTTGTTATGTATGTATGATTTATGACTCGTATGATGATGTTGTACGTTTATTATGCTCCTTGCTTTACTTGATTGTCTTCCGGTGGCTTTACTTGTAAGTTAATGAATGAAATGAAAAGTATTATATACGTAAAGTGGAAGATAATAAAAAGAGGAACGAAATGAAGAATGCATGCATTAATGAACAAACGAATGTAAGAAAGTCTTGCAAGCAAATGTATGGAGGTTCACACTCAATGAGGAGTGTTAGCTCAACTATGTGCGGGTTAGCTACCCCATGTGGATACACACTGGGGCTTGATCCGTATGATCAAGCATATGTATGGAGGTTCACACCAATGATAGGTTGTCAGCTCAACTGTGTACGGGTTAAATACCCCATGAGGATGCACACAGGGGTTCAATCTTTGCTATTGACCAGACGTATGGGGTCCTTGTCGCTTAACCCTAGATGAAATGTTTGGTGCTCTAGAGGGGGTTTAAGCACATGACAGGACCTAGATGAAAATGAAAAGATAATTAAAGTACGAAATGAATGATGATGAAGATAATAAATATTATCTATGTGTGCGTACGATGTGTGATCACGTTCTAAGACTGTAATGATTTGAAAGAAAGTAAATGATGGTTTTAAACAAAAGATAAAGTATGTTTTGTTATAAAACTTGAACTCACTCAGCAATGCTGACTTTTATATATTTCCAGTTGGCAGGTAATGTTGCTAAGGATAACACGGGGCGACTACTTAGCTCTTTTGGATGGCATCTATTTTTATAATGCTTTTGTGATGTAATGCAACACGTATTTTGTAACATGATAATGATGTATTGTTCTTCAAAAGCTTTTATAGTGAAATGAGATGTCTATTTTGATGATTCCGCTACAATGTTTTTCTTTAATTTAATGAAAATATATGTTTTATGTGCAATGATTGACCAGCTGTAAGCGTCCCGGGAACGGGGCCTTACAAGTTGGTATCAAAGCCAAATTTAAGTGAACAGGTAATTTTCAAAATAAACATTAACTTAAACTGAAAATGGGATGGAAAATAAAGGGATGCTAGTCTGAATAGTTGCGTGCCATAAGGTATTTATGTAATGTAAATGTAACACCCCAAATTTCTATTTAAACGGAAGGAAAAGAAAAGTAAATAGAAAGAATAGAATTGTGAACAAGTGGAGGGGAATAACGTGTACAAAGTACAAAACCTTTATACTTTAAGGTTTGAAGGGGGCATGGTTGCCCATTTCTTCTTCATCTTCTTCAATCGGCTGAAAAGAAGAAAGAAGAGAGAGAGAGAGCCCCGGTTCTAGAGAGAGAAAGACGAAGAAACAACTTCAAAGGTAAGTCTTCTCTTATATGAGCTCGATTTCAGCTGGGTTTTGAGTTCTTGACCGAAGTTCTGGTTGTTTAGTGTTTGTTTTTGGGATCCAAGAGCTGAATCGAAGGTGGGTCTTGAACTTGAAGCGTGTTGCTCAAAGGCTACTCAAGGTGAGTTTCTAGAACCCCTCTTTTACTGATTTTCAACTAATTTGGGGCTATCATGCATACTAAGTAAACATTTTGAAAGAAACTGTGGGTTTACAGCTTTATGTTCGAAATGATGTATGTATGTATGTTATAGTGTTAATTATGGGGTGGTGATGATGTTTAGCATGTTTAGATGCCCTTAGTATGTTAGATCTGTGCTTGAGTATCATTAGAATGATAATTGGGTGATGTTGATAACATATAAAATATTTCGGAATGTTCTGATGAACATGAACAGTGGTCCATGCGCCAGAGCTGGCACATGCGCCTAAACAGTGGCCCATGCGCCCAGCATGTTGGCGATGCGTCTAAGTGTTAGTCATGCACCCAAGGGTTGGCCATGTGCCTAAACAGTGGCCCATGCGCCCAGCATGTTGGCCATGCGTCTAAGTGTCAGTCATGCGCCCAAGGGTTGGCCATGCGCCTAAACAGTGGCCCATGCGCCCAGCATGTTGGCCATGCATCTAAGTGTTAGCCATGCGCCTAAGTGTTGGCTATGCGCCTAAATAGTGCCATGCGCCCAAATAGTGCCATGCGCCTAAGTGATTGAAACGGCTAAGTGTTGGTGATGCGCCTGAACATGGCATAAGCGCCCAAATAGTGCCTATGCGCCCAGACTGTTTTACACTTAGAATTTTTATGCCCATGCGCCTGGAAGGTCCCATGCGCCCAATTGGACTCGAGGCTTTCTAAGTGGTTTTTAAGGGGTAAAATGGGGAGATAGGCCTGGTTATGATAGGATGGCTTATGTTTGATGTGTGTTATGCATGTATGATGTTGCCTGTATGGTGATGGTGTATGTTTATGTATGTTCCTTATTATGTATGTATGTCTTCCCTTGGCTTTGCGTTGAACGTTAATAAATGTAATGAAAGTATTATGTAACGTAAAGTGGAAGACAATGAAAAGAGGAACGTAATGAATGAATGCATGCATTAATAAGAGAGAAAGTATAGAAAGGCTTGCAAGCAATATGTACAGAGGTGCACAGCTCTAAATGCCTCCTAAAGTGTGCATGCAAGGGTTCCAGTCTTTGTGACTGCCCTTCAGTGGTGTTACCCATTTCGATGGGGGTGTTGTCACCCATTTCGGTGGGGGTGTTACCCATTTCTATGGGGGTGTTGTTACCTATTCGGTGGGGGTGTTACCCATTTCGATGGGGGTGTTGCTACCCATTTCGGTGTGGGTGTTACCCATTTCGGTGGGGGTGTTACCCATTTTGATGGGGGTGTTGTTACCCATTTCGGTAGGGTTGTTACCTATTTCGGTGGGGGTGTTACCCATAATGTTGGGGGTGAAATATATGATGGTTACCCGAGTTACGTATGTCACACCCCAACCTTGACGGCGGAAACGTCGAGATGTGAGGGTTACGATTGTTCACAGCCACATAACGCTATTTATTAAATCCAGATATATTGATCATAAGATTCAATTGTAACATTACAAGCAAAAGTTTCAAAAAAAGAATACATCATGTACAAATGCTACAAATAACATGATCATCCATTTTATCTCTAGGTCCAATCCTAGATGTGATAAGCTTCAAAGAGTAGAACACATACTTGGGGTATTCCTGAAACATGTTAAAAATAAAAGGTCAACATAAAAATGTTGGTGAGCATTCCATAGTTTTCAATACATAAGTATATAAAAGATGGCAATTCAAGTCATAAGTTAGTGAATAAAGTGATTAGGGATGTTATGAACAATGCAACAATCAAACCTCGACAAAGTTTTACAAGTCTCAAACGTTTACAAGATTATACGATCAGCTAAGTGTACTTGGATCAACCAAAGTAGGCTTGTCTTGCCCATAGATCTATGACTTCGCTGGGCTAGCAATAGTTAATGATTGTACATATAACGCCATAACATGGTAACCACGGAAGTTCAACTAACCACAACTTTACAAGATGAAATGCTATGAGTTTACAAGTCTCAAATAAGTTTACAAGTGCAATTGTATAAGTTAACATGTTTCATCCCAAAGTGTGAAAATAGGAGAAAGGGGTATAGAATACTCACATTGATATAAGCATTACAAGATGATAAATAAAGTTTAAGGGATGATCCACAGTAATCCCAAGTATTCATTACAAGGCACCTAAATAAGTTATACAAGATGAAGATTAATAATATGATTGACGTTCAAATAATGATTAGGGTTTCAATAGTTTTAAGGGGTTTTTGATAAGTAATAATTTTCAAAGTAATTATTTTACATTTTTAATTCATTAGAAGAATTATATATGTAAATATTTTATAAATGAATCTCAATATAACAAAGTTGGAGTTCAATATGAAATTATATTTTCTTGGTAACAATGTATTTGTATTTTATATAAAGATGTGAAATAAGAATAACAATAAAGTTTGTAATAAAAATAAAGTCTCATAAGCACGTTTTAAACAATAATTTATACTTGTTATTTGAACAAATAATGATTTAGCGAGTTATAACGATATTCAATGTCTATTTTATAAGTAAAATAATTTAAATATATTATTTGAGCAAAATAACTATTTGGTAATTAAACAATATTTTAAGTTTAACTTATGAGAAATAATCTAGATATATTATTTGAACAAATAATGATTTAATAAGTTAAACAATACTTAAAATCTATTTAATAAGAATTGAACAAATTATATCGTTTGTTTAAAATGATTAATGATAATATTTAGATATTATAAGAAATAAATTTCTAGAAAATTAGTTAGGTGATTTTAAAAATATTTGAAGTTTTAAATGAATTAGTATATTTGTTATAAATTTTCTGAAATTTATTTTGGGCTAAAAACCCCTAAAAAAAATTACATGATGGTGCCCGGGTTCGAACCCGGGACCTCATGTGTGTGGGGAAGCATCTTAACCGGTGAACCAGGGCCTTGGCCGTGCAAGATTTCCATTTTGAAATGTTATAAACATAATTCCAATGAATTCCCCCAAATTGCATAACCCTAGAATCATCTTTGATCGAATTCACCTCAGTTTGATTTTGTTAACGCTTACAATCATGGGGCTTTTGTTCTCCATGTATAGACAAGTGTGTACATGCGGTTAATTACCCGAACGATGTTACGTTGATGATGAACGAATGTAGGAGAGCTCGCGACCAAGCCTAATCTGTTCGATATGCAAAAGTGGATGGTAATCCAATTGATTATGCAGAAAGCTTCTAGTAACCTCCGAGATCAAAAGCCCTCGTTCAATTTTGATTTATGAGGACCAGGTAACGAAGTTCGAATAGGGGTCGGTTCGCGTTGAAGGTGAGTGATCGAAGGTGATGATTGTGTTGGTTTCAGGTAAAATTGAGGGTTCTAATGATTTAGGAATTGGAATACGGTTGATTAGGTGAAGTTAATTAGATTACTATGAACGTTTATTGGCTGAACGGCTATGGATTTAAGAGTGTTTCGGTTATTTAGTCGATTGGTACTTGTAACCGACGATTAAACGAAATCAAGATCACATTCATGTTCGAGACAGTTATAAGAATGATTTGGAATGATTTGGGGTTAATACGTGATTGATTTCGGGTGTTTTGGGAAACTTTAAGGGTCGCCGGAAGGCTGCCGGCGTTTGGCCGGAACCGTGGCCGGAAAAAAAAACAGGGGTTGCACAAAGGGGGGGTTGGTTTCCATTATTTTCACAAATGGTCCCTGTGGTTTAATTTCTAACATTTCATGCACAAACTTTAATATTTAAGGTTTCAAAATTCACATAATAACCCCCGAACTTAAATTAAATTTTCCAAATTATTGTTATTTGTAACAACATTATTATTATTATTATTATTATATTATTATATTATTATTATTATTATTATTATTATTATTATTATTATTTAATAGTTACATTATAAACTTTCAAGCTTAAGGATTAAAAGATAAATTAAAGTAATGAGCATAAGTAACCCACGAGTTTCATATTAGGCAACAATAGTACTTACAAGATTAAACGACGTTAACTTTTAATTAACGTAAAGATACAGGATGTTACAGTCTCCCCAGCTTGAAAGAATTTCGTCCCGAATTAAGAATAAAAACTTAAATGAACAAAAGAAGTTATACTGAAAAGCAAGTGTACAACGGCCAGTGATAGACGTTTGATTACGGGTGAGATGGAACCTTACAAGTCTCTTGACATAATGCATACCAATTTGAATTCTTCCCGTGAAATACGAGACGCTTTGAAATTTGGCATATGAAATGTTGAAAGACGATGACGAGTTACCGTGGTATGTTAGACTTATAAACCACAACTTCTAGAATATAATCTCGTAGCAAAGCGATGTATTGAAATCAATAAAAGACCACAATTGTAAGAAAGGTTAACCGTCAGAATTTAAGACTTCCAAACGTCACCGAAACGATCTTAACACATATCTTGTGAATATATACTGCTCCTTTGACCAAGCCGTCGGTCTAAGAATAATACGATATGCGAAGATTTTGGAATGAGTTCACAACGATAACTAGAAACATTTCTAATTGCAGGAAAATGAATCGATCATTAAAATTTACGATCGATATTTACCAACATACCACGGTATACGACTATTTGAAACCGCTACAAGTCAATTTCTCAACCCGTTATCCCACATAAATCAAATTGAATTTTTAGTCAATCGGTCTATAATGCACCAATTGTCATCATGACAGCTAAGGTAAGAGGCTCTTAATGAATGAAAAGTTAAACAGGAGATCCATAGGATCACTAATGTTTGGTCTTGTCATATGTGAAGGTAAGACACTCGGATACATACCAAATCACGTCTTTTCCTTTATGCCAAACCCATGACTACAAATTACGAAATTTTATGAATCGTTATATCCGCGTCACAATGTAGGTAATAACGAGTCTCGTTAGTCGAAACCAAGATAGAGTTTTAAAGATTTCCAAAGTTAAGGGTTCAAAAGTGATTTAAGAAGTAACGCAAACAATAAGACATGCATTTGTAACCATGTTTTGCAAGTAACAAATTTCCAAATATAGATTGCATACGAAATTCATCAAACCCATAAGTACAGTCGAGAACATTCGTATGACTAGAAAGACCTAACCACAAGTTGATAATGTCTTTATTTAGTAGAAAGATTGTTTAAGAAGACTACCATCACACCAGCATGTGTTGATGATATCTCAAAATGAAAGTTGATAATAGGGAATAAATGGTTCGATATAGCTAGATCAATTCAAAACATAAGGATAAAGGGAAAGAAATCATTTTAAGAATTTAAATGCTCCAAGCTTGGAATCAAAATCAACCTAGAGCGATCGGGTCCCCTTTCAAGTTCAGAGATCATGCTTTGGCTTGATAGGTCGAAACACTAACATTGTTTCACCCTGCAAGTTAGTACATGTTTCTCGTCACTTGATTACAAACTTGGTAAGTTGAAGATCAAGAAATGAGAATAGTCATCAAGGTGTGGTTTTCACTCCTAACTTGATGGTGTATTCCCAAGGTATGACCACTAACTTACCAATCAAAAAGTTCAATCCCAACTCCTTGTTGAGGATCCACAAAAATAAGACGAGGTAACTCACCATTAAGGTAAGGGAAATCACTCCTATCTTAACGGTAAAGTTTTACAAAAATAAAATATAACAAGATGAACTTCTTCATCAAAATCCAGAATTCACTCCTACTTTGATGAAGTCGTCTCATTTGAAGAAATACAATTCATAAAAATGATATTATCATCAAGGTATGGATTTCACGCCTATCTTGATGATTGAATTTCATAATAGCAAGAAAACAATCGAAGATTGACATTTGTCACCAAAGTACGGGTTTCAGTCCTATTTTGGTGAGATCATGTCATTTGTGAAGTGTCATTCCAAAGAAAATAATTGAAGTCAATCCTCGGGATAAGGAAATTACCCCGATCCAGAGGTTGAAATTTTATAAATCACAATTGAAAACCATTTACCGAAACGAATAGAGAATCATCAAAGTAAGGGAATCACCCCTGCTTTGATGAGTCAGAAACATTTAGGAGATACGAGTGTTCTTAGTCATAGGTTGGTTTGCAAACACTTGCATCTCTCACGGTGCAGACGGTACGGAGTTTGACTTAACAACGAAAAGAAAATAATATCAATTAGAAACTCGGAAAATTTCAAGTTACATCAATATAACAAAAGGAAAAATCATGCTTACAATCTTAAGATCAAAGTTTGAGATAGCGGAATTTGTTATGATGGTGTTCAAATCTTGAATAATTTAAATCAGGAAGGCAAAATCAAAGACGAGAATGATTAGACATCATAATGAGATGTGAACATTCGATTCACAATCGAAGGGAATATATGGACTTCTCAAGATATGAGATTCAGCCATAACCTTATTAAAGACACGCGTATCTATAAGCGGTCACTCATCTCAAAGGTTTCAAGTTAAGTAAACGGATTCAATGATCGAGTCAAATCACCATTTACACTTTGCCTAGACAAGTATCCCGAGATGTAGGAATTCCACCTGCAGCATTTCATGTTCTTAGTTATGGGACACATCCTTAAGAAGACTTGAGAACCATAAGTAATGGTTTAAACTTTTGAGGGGCCACTCGGTTTAGATTCCCAATATCTTTGGATATATTAAGAGTCATGCACGCGTTGGTCAAGGTATAGAAATAGATACATGAAACGCCCAACGTGTAGCGATGTTTAAATGTAGAAGTTGAAATGTAGAATGGGTTCAATATTAACAGGAATATTATATATGTTAAAAATGAGAAGATATTGAAAATTTGATGATAAACCAGTTCAAGAAAATCAAGGATTTTTAGGATACAAAGAGGATGGCTCCATTTGGTAACGCATTACCATTTGGAATCGTTGACACGTCAAGGTAAATTGACCCATTTGCCATAGAGACTTGTGTATGTTGACCATAGTTTATCACTCATCCCAGAAATCCCCAGGTAAGCATAACTGGTCTCACAATGAGATTATACGATATGCTTGCCTTAGCCCGAAGGCCTTTTGCCAGGAAATCCAGAATACAGGTGTTTATGTGTCATACAAATTTCTTTGGTTTATGAAATCAAAACCTTGATGGGATTTTCATAGATTAGACATAGAGTCTAAGGAATTGAAGCCAGATGATAAGTGTAGATTCCACATGTCGTTAAGAATAGGTTTAGGAAGTTCATTTGTCGGGGAGAATCAAAGAGTTAAAGTTAAGTTTAGGGAGACAACTAACTAAGTTTAAGCATACATAAGGCAATCCTATGCTAAGGCATCAAGTTGCACAAAAGGTATAGCATTATGTAGCATGCAAACAACATGTAAGCACAAAGGTATAAGGATCTTTCTATAAGGTTCATGCAACTATAGTCTAGGTCACCATTTCTAATAACCTAAATCCTTATAGTTATGGGCTCTGATACCAATCTGTCACACCCCAACCTTGACGGCGGAAACGTCGAGATGTGAGGGTTACGATTGTTCACAGCCACATAACGCTATTTATTAAATCCAGATATATTAATCATAAGATTCAATTGTAACATTACAAGCAAAAGTTTCAAAAAAAGAATACATCATGTACAATGCTACAAATAACATGATCATCCATTTTATCTCTAGGTCCAATCCTAGATGTGATAAGCTTCAAAGAGTAGAACACATACTTGGGGTATTCCTGAAACATGTTAAAAATAAAAGGTCAACATAAAAATGTTGGTGAGCATTCCATAGTTTTCAATACATAAGTATATAAAAGATGGCAATTCAAGTCATAAGTTAATGAATAAAGTGATTAGGGATGTTATGAACAATGCAACAATCAAACCTCGACAAAGTTTTACAAGTCTCAAACGTTTACAAGATTATACGATCAGCTAAGTGTACTTGGATCAACCAAGTAGGCTTGTCTTGACCATAGATCTATGACTTCACTGGGCTAGCAATAGTTAATGATTGTACATATAACGCCATAACATGGTAACCACGGAAGTTCAACTAACCACAACTTTACAAGATGAAATGCCATGAGTTTACAAGTCTCAATAAGTTTACAAGTGCAATTGTATAAGTTAACATGTTTCATCCCAAAGTGTGAAAATAGAAAAAGGGGTATAGAATACTCACATTGATATAAGCATTACAAGATGATAAATAAAGTTTAAGGGATGATCCACAGTAATCCCAAGTATTCATTACAAGGCACCTAAATAAGTTATACAAGATGAAGATTAATAATATGATTAACGTTCAAATAATGATTAGGGTTTCAATAGTTTTAAGGGGTTTTTGATAAGTAACAATTTTCAAAGTAATTATTTTACATTTTTAATTCATTAGAAGAATTATATATGTAAATATTTTATAAATGAATCTCAATATAACAAAGTTGGAGTTCAATATGAAATTATATTTTCTTGGTAACAATGTATTTGTATTTTATATAAAGATGTGAAATAAGAATAACAATAAAGTTGTAATAAAAATAAAGTCTCATAAGCACGTTTTAACAATAATTTATACTTGTTATTTGAACAAATAATGATTTAGTGAGTTATAACGATATTCAATGTCTATTTTATAAGTAAAATAATTTAAATATATATTTGAGCAAAATAACTATTTGGTAATTAAACAATATTTTAAGTTTAACTTATGAGAAATAATCTAGATATATTATTTGAACAAATAATGATTTAATAAGTTAAACAATATTTAAAATCTATTTAATAAGAAATTGAACAAATATATC